>CAIGQW010000415.1:1618850-1635313 GCA_903798125.1 Danio choprae | reverse complement strand
TATGTATATGTATGTATATATATATATATATATATATATATATATATATATATATATATATATATATATATATATATATATTCATATAAATATACATAAATAAAATAACAATGCAATAATAATAACACATAAATAAATAAAAAATTACACTTTTACCTTGCGTCTCACCACAGTGACCTTATTCATCCTCCAAGAATGCCAAATAATTTCTTCATCTTCTCTGATAAACATCTAATTTATCAAGTAATCTATATGTCCCCAATGTCCTTCCCCAATCCTGTAACCCATTTTTATAATGATAGTGGACCTTTTGAACGCCATCCTCTCATAATGATTTGTCTTCCAATCATAATACTTATTTAAATCCACTCACACCAGATCCCAACACGAACGGGCCTCCCAGCACATATATTTTAGGACAAAATGAAAAGCAGCATCCAGAAACATCCTGAATGTAATTATGCACTTTAACCCAGAATTCCTGTATTTTCGAACAGGACCACAGGGCACATCAAGTCTCCTTCTTCGCTCTCACATCTCTAGCATTCAGAAGAGTCCTTCAACCCAAGCCTAAAAAGCATACTTGGAGTCCAATAAAAACAATTAGAATTTTTTAATTGTATTAAGCATACTCCTAAATTTCTTGACATTACTTTACAGTTTTGGCAAATTTTCTTCCAATGTTCATCGCGTTCATTGCATCATTGTTCCATAAACCAGGGTGGAGCTCTCTCGGGAGGGAGAGACTAGTGAGCTAGATGTCTCAGACTGAAAGCATAATAATAAAACAAAAGCTTGGGAAGCCCCAGTCCTCCTTTATCCACTGGTTGTTGCAATTTACTCATATGCAACCTAGGACACTTATTGTTCCAAATAAATGACTTAACTAAACTATCAAACTGTTTAAAATATCGTACAGGAATATTTACAGGGAAAGACCAGGGAAATATTTAAGGTGAGTATATTCACCTTACCCCAGAGGGACAAATTTAGTGATAACCACCTCCCTAGGTCTCCTGAATTCTTTTTGAAGTAGAGGTTCAAAATTCACTGTTACCAAATCTTTAAGTTTATGTGGAAATAGAATACCAAGGTATCTCAAACCTTGTTTGGGCCACTAAAATGGAGCCTGTTGAAAAAAAGGCAAAATAAGCAATAAGCTGTCAGAGGAAGAGCTTCCGACTTGGACCAATTAACTTTGTAACCTGAGACCTTAGAAAAAGAATTAATAATCTTTAACAAACAGGAAATAGACTTCTGAGGATCTAAAACAAACAGCAATATGTCGTCTGCATACAGCATCAACTTATAGACTATTCCTCCCACAGAAACCCCAGGAAATTCAGAACTTGCTCTTATAGCTGATGCCAGAGGCTCTAAAGCTAAGCAAAACAACAAGGGAGATAATGGTGATCCTTGACATGTCTCTCTAGTCAGGGTAAAATAAGAAGAGATTTGTCCATTAGTCTGTACTGCAACTTGGGGTTGTGTGTACAAAAGTATTAACCATTTAAGAAAAACATCCCCAAACCCAAAAGTTTTCAAAGTCTCAAATAAATTCTCCCATTCTACACAGTCAAATGTTTTTTCCGCATCCAGTGAAACTGCTGCCACTGGAGTATTGGAATCAGCCATTGACCACATAATATTAATAAGTCTTCTAATATTATCTGCCCCGTTTCTCCCACGTATAAAACCCACCTGATCCCCATGAATTAAAGTAGTAATAACCTCTTCCAACCTGTTTGCCAGAATTTTAGAAAGTATCTTAACATCTACAGGCATTAAGGAGATTGGACTATTATTCTTACATTCTGATGGGTTCTTATTCTTTTTAAGGATAAGTGTAATTAATGCTTGTGGTGGTGTATGTGGCAACTCTTCTTTCTCCATTGCCTTTTTAAACATATTCAACAACATTGGAGATACGTCAGCTACATATCTTTTGAAAAACTCTGCAGTAAAGCCATTTGGCCCCGGAGATTTAGAGGAGGGTAGGAACCTAATAACTTCTACAATTTCTTCAATTGTAATGGGGGAATCAAGATCTAGTTTCTGTTCTTCCGTCAACTTAGGTAAAGCCAATGCACTTAAAAATGCCTTTGTATCATTATTTCCTGCGTCACACGCCGATGTGTACAGTGTTCATTTATATCATCTAACTTTGTTTTAATTATCCCTTCATCAGACTTAATTTTGGGAATCAGAGACACCTTTTCTCTTTGCTTAATATAATTTGCCAGAAATTTGCCTGCTTTGTTGCCTGATTCAAAACATTTATATCTTGCTCTAAATAACCCATATTCAAATTTCTTGGATAGTTAAAATATAAGTATAATATTATATTGAGTCAATTGTCTCAAGCCTTCTTGTGTTATCTTTTTCATCATGTTTAGTTCCCTTTCTTTAAATTCCCTTTCTAAGTGAGTCAAGTCTCTTTTTTAATAAAGGATGCATATTGAATAACATAACCCCTTAACACTGCCTTCAGTGCTTCCCAAGCAATTCCTGCGGAGGGTGCCATTGCCAAATTGGTCTCTTTATAAATTGAAATCTGTTTTTTTAATGCTTCTTTAAATTCTGGTGTTTGCAAAAGTGAAGAGTTAAATCTCCATCTGTAGCAATGTTGGCTAACCCAATTTCCATAAGCATGATCTGATATAATAATCGTACCAATAGGACAAGTAGAGCAAGAAACAAGAGACTTTAATAACCAAAAAAACAATCAATTCTGCAATATAGTTTATGCAGAGTAAAATGTATATTCTCTCCCATTAGGATTAAGAATTCTCCAAATATCTACCAACCCAAGAACTTTGCAAATATCTTTTAATTTAACACAAGCTTTAGGCATTCTTATTTTCATAAAGCTACTTCGGTCAAGCACTGGATCAAACACCACATTCAGATCTCCCCCTAAGACTATATCCCATTGCCCGACTGTATTTAACATACCCTCTAAATTAACAAAAAAACTAAAATCATCTGTATTTGGTGCATTAATATTAGCTAATATTAAGTTGTGCCTGTTTAATTCCGCCACTATAATAAGGTTTCTCCCTTCTTTGTCCTTAATTTGTTTTATACTTTTAAATTGTAATTGTTTGTTAACCAGTGTAATCACCCCCCTACTGTTACTGGTACCCTCATTACAATATACTTTCCCAGCCCAACCTCCCAGTAACTTTTCTGCTTCTTTTTGAGAGAGATGGGTCTCTTGAAGAAATACGACATCATATTTTCCGGCTCTTAACTTTGACATAATCTTCTTTCTTTTGATTGGATGTCCTAACCCCTTTACATTTCATGTGGTGAGATGCAATACTTTAGAATGGTGTAATACCATTTTTGAAGAAAATTATATATACAATAGCAATTATCGTACTTATATTAAACTGCCACTGCCACCCCAGCCCCAATTAAAAAACAAACAAACTGCGTTGTAACAAGAACGTCTTGGTTATGTCCGTAACCCACGTTGCCCGAATAGGGAACAGAGACGTGTGTCTGAAACAGACTATGGGAGTACATCAGACAACCAATCACTCTGAAGAGGAAGAAAACGGGCCAATGAGCACCAAGTGAATTGGCAGAGCTCAGCTCCACAGCTGACAGTAATTAGCTATTAGTGCTATATAAGCTGCCTGCTGAGAAGCGAGCCTTAGAATTGTTTACTTCAGAGCCTCACTGAGACTGAAGAATATCCTATGCTAAGCAGAATTCCAGAAAGAAAGCAGTTTTACTCACCAGTGTGGGAGAAGGCGGTGGTCGATCTGGGCTTCCCGTCCCCAGTCCATATCAAAACGTATCTTTCCAAACAAAAGTAATACCAAAAAAAGTTTGGGTCTATGACTCACATGCAGGTGTAAGACCACTGTTAACGATGGTGTTTTCCACCATCGGCGCATAATATTCAGTCCTCTGTCAACTTAAATGTCTTCAAAACAATATCCTTTAAAGGTAGCTCAACATGTTACTTATATCAGAACTCCAATATAACAGTTAGCTTGTATACATGATCAGTCCCATTATAGTCCTATAGTTAAGTGATGGTACTGTTAAATTATTGAAGAAAATACAAAGAATATACTCAGGCAAAATCTGGGAAAACTAGTAATCGATTCCCCTCGTACTGGATCTCTCTTTTCTCCCTCGCCGTGCATAAAATTGCATCCCGATACCCTGATCTTAAAAACCTGACCAGTATCTATCCTCAGAATTTGGTCATGGACCGAGAGCTCTATGAGCTCATTCTATCTCCCTGTTGTTCACGCGGTGTTGACTACTGTAGATATCAAATCTTCCATGTACTTTTATCATATTCCCGTTTTCTCTCCCATATCATCTGATATTTTCTTCAGCATGGTGTAAATATTCTCTATATCTTGGCCGATATGACTAAAATCCAGGAAAACAGTAATATTGTGCACTACTTTTATATGAAATTATATCAACAAGGGTTGATGACTCCCAAAAAAACAATGCCAGTGACTTGTGACCCCCGCTATCATCGGTGGTGGTTATAAATATACAAATATCAAATATTTGGTGCACACACACCAGTAGGCCTATGTGAACACGAGCATATTGGCAACAAAAAAAGGCATATATATATTTATTTTTTATTTTTTGTAATTTATTCATTTATTTGATTTCAACATTAGCCTCACCTAATGACAAGGGTGTCATTCTGGGTTTAATTTTTTTAGACTGCCAGTCGGAGATCATCTTCCACGTTCAGTCATGACCTGTATTTATTTTTAATGTATTTGAATACCAGAAAGATGTTGGAAAGTTTAACATGGTACTGCAAAATTGATCTGCTGCAACTGCTGCTATTGCTTTGTCCTTAATCTATGGTAATCATCCCAGGGGCGCAACTTTTGTAGATTATGTATAAAATAGGATAATCAATTTGGTAACCACTGATATAGACCAATAAGAAACCACTGGATTTGCAATTGATAGTTTAGTATAGTATAGTGTTTGCATAAAACTAAATTTTGTAGTTTTTTTTTTTGCAAACTACAGACAATAATATTTCTACCAAATTTAAAATATGATGATGGCATTCAGTAAATTTCTTTTGACAATCAGTAAAATAACAAAAAGAGCCCATTTTTTTCAGACATGTTTATATTCATTGTTAAGAAACGCAAACAAGTGTTTTAACTTGGTTTGAGGGAATAACTAAAAATGTTTATCTCAACAGATGAAATGTTATCTGATCTTATAGAATAAAATTAATTAATCATTTTTCTCAACCCATTTCTAAGAAATGTAGGAAATCCCTAAAAACTGAGAATTATCAGTCAATTTTCAGTTTCAATTCAGTCATTTTGTATCTTGACAACACAATTTTTTATGCTTACATTGTTTGTTTTCTGGCACATTTTTGGGTAAAAACTGGCTTCAAGACTTTTTAAAGTGAGTAACACTCATCCTACTGGTGTGTGGGCTTACCGACAGATATGACCTTAAGGTGACAACTGGATGTTCACACTGTGTTCCATGTAGCAAGGGATGTCTGTCCAACAGCTAACTGGACTGTGGAGTTTCATGCATCTCACATTCACACGTTTGCGTTCCGGTCAGAGGTTGCGGGTTAAAACCACCTCTATGGAGCTCTCATCTGTTCCAGCAGCACAGTGTACTAAAAGCTTTCTGAGAGGCTGTTCATGCTGAATGCCTGGTATTTTAAGCTTTGCTAACTGCTGTCAAAATGCTTGAGCTTTTCCCCCACTGCTACCTTTTCATTATTTATTCTTTTCTCCTAGAGTAAGGAATCGGGGAGCTTTTCTTTTTTTAAATGAGATGGCATTTTTAATGCCTTATTTGTTGGGTTTGTATTGAAGAGAAGAGCACATATCTGACATATTAACTTCAGTTAAATCACTTTGATTTAAACATTATGAAGTCCAATTAAGAAATAAAATCATTCATGGTAATCATAGGGCAGCACGGTGGGGCAGTGGATAGCACAATCGCCTCACAGCAAGAAGGTCACTGGTTCGAGCCACGGCTGGGTCAGTTTCTTTATATGGCAAAGAAGGGCTATGCAATTCATTTGATCACTTTTTTATAACATTCTGGAGTATATGCAAATTGCTATTATAAAAACTTAAGCAGCGACTTTACCAATTTCCAATATTTATGTAATTCTCAAAACTTTTGGCCACAACTTTAGTCTATCTATGAGCATGCCACTATATACATTTCCCAGTACAATAGATGTAATGCTCCTTGAAACAAGAAGGTCATCATCAGGACACTCTTATGAACAGTTTGTACAACTTCACTAAATTGGGTTTGTTTATGTGAAATGTTAGAGCTATTATGCATTCTCATGTCCTGAAACCTGCTTGACGTATGTTCTATAAGTTATACATCTTAATTTTGCTTCCTCCTAAGAGATCTTGGCAATTCTGAGGTGCATTACATTACATTTTCTAACTTGAATTGACAGATTCAAAAGTATCTATTTTGACTGGATTTTATAAAAATCATTGATTAAGTTTTGGGGGAAAATGGTTCTTTTTTTAATAAGTCAACCCTGATTACACCTTTATTGAACATTATCCAATTTTGGATTCAGATCAGATTGGCAGAAACACTTCTTAAAGCGGACATATTATGCAAAAAACTATTTTGTAATGGGCTTAACCACAGTTGTGTGTGAAAACTAGCCAGTTGTCTGTGAATATAACCATTTGTAATGGTAACATTTTATTCTTTTATTTTTTTATAATCACACTTCATAAAAACAGTCTGCAGAAACACTTTAATTGACATTGTTTTTTTGTATACAGTATGCCATCAAAGGGGAAACTTATTTGACCTTTATTATCTTGTAAAAGGGGGCATAATAGGCCCCCTTTAAATCCTTAGTATATCCAAAAATGAAAATTATACCTTCATGTCGTTTTAAACCTCTGACACCTCTGTTCCTCTTCAGAATACAAATTGAGGTATTCTAGATGAAATCCAAGATCTCTCTCATCTTCCATAGATGATTAACCAAGAAAAGGAACCAAAAAGATTTCAGTGGTTAAACTGTGATCATATGAAGCTGCAAGAACACTTTCGTGCGCCAAAATTGTAAAAGAAATAAAATAAAAATACTTTTTGTCTAAAAAAATGTCTTCCACATCAGATTAGGGTGTGCATTTACTACAGGCAATATGACGCTTAGGTGTCATGTTGCCAACTCTAATGGCTGTAAATTGTATTGCCAAGATTAAATTTTTTTGAGTGAACTAACCCTGTAATACAGGGCTTAAGATAACCCTTTGACAATTTTTTTAAGACTGAGTTTCAGAACTCTGAAATAATGGTCCTTTAAAAGCTCTGGTTATTTAGATTTTATTAATTGTGTACTACCCTAAACGTAGGTTTTTTTTTTGGATTTATTTATTTATTTATATATTTTTTTACATGTTCGATTTTTGTCTTCCTTCAGCAAATCGTAGCAGATCAGAAAGAAGACGCCGAGCTGGAGTCAGGCAAGGGAGAAAAGGGGGAAAAGGGGGAGAAGGGCGAGAAGAAGGAGAAGAAGGAAAAGAAGGAGAAGAAGGAGAAAGCAGATAAGGAGAAGCTAGAGAAGAAGGAAAAGCCAGAGAAAAAGGAGAAATCGGAGAAGAAAGAGAAGAAGGAGAAAAAAGAGAAGAAGGAGAAGAAAAACGAGGACAAGGCCAAGGGAGAGGAGGATAAGGAAAAAGAGAAAGACAAGGAAAAAGAGAAGGAACAAGAGAAGGTGGAGGAAGAGCCCAAGCCGGAAGACGCAGGTGCAGCAGAAACAGAAATAAAGGAGGAAGAAGAGGAAAAAGAGGAAGAGAAAGAGGAGAAGAACACGGTGGAAGAGGAGGAGGGGAAGAAGCAGAAAGCAGTTCGCCGACCCAGGATCATGCACTGCAAAGTCAAGCTGCTGGATGATACTTTATTCGAGTGTGAGCTGGAAGTAAGCAACACACACACACACACACACACACACACACACACACACACAGACACAAATACAGCACACAACTGCCGCTTTTGTTTCTTATCAAATGCAGCGTTTCGTTGTCTACTCCTGGGGGAGCAACTCTGAAACTCAAGCGTTCGCTCAAGGGCTTTTACTTCCATTGCTAATTAACTCTGACTACTGAGAGACTCTTTTTGCTGATGTGACACTTTGGCCTGTTTTTTTTCATCGTTCTCTGTGGCTCTTGCTTGAAAAGCGACTGAGCTGACTTGATGTGTGCCGGCGACAGAGACAGCATCCTAATCGAAAAAACTAACATCTTTGCTCACAGCAGCTTAACCCTCCATAGCTTTTTTTCTGATATTAGCATGTAGCGAGCTAAGCTAATTATTTTGTTTCACGTTTTCACGTTCACGTCTATGTTTAGAATCTAATGTGAACCATTTTTTTTGTTGAACAGACATTATTTTATACGTTAATTCAACGTTTTACACAGAAGTAGGCTACGTAGTTGTCACATGACCACCTCACTTTGCATCTGAACCGGTCACTTTTTTAACCTTTCGAAATGCCATGATAGTACTTAATCTAAAAACATATCCCAAATAAAACGCTACAATGGGCTTTGTTATATATTATGGCACATAAAGAAGGCCATCTGGGTATTGTTTGCATACAGAACATACAGTGCTCAGCATATACAAGTACAACCCTCAAAAATCTATCTTTTAAATTCATATTTTTAATAGGAAGCTATACAATACTATATGTGTGTATATACATTAGATTAGTCAGTACTAAAGCGAAATCTGGAGCTTATCTCACAAAATAACTTACGATAATGGTCCAAAAACTAATACATCCAAATGTATGTTATAGAAAAATATTAAATACAAATTTAAAAAAAAGAGGACAAATCAAGAGAAGCAAAATAATTTAAAAATTTAGTTGAACTTTTGTAGGTTTTAATATTTTTTTTGCAATATTTTGCTTGAATTTAATTGTATTATCCTCCAATTTCTAAATATGTTTGGTAAAATATTATTTTAATAAATATGTCTGTTTAATAAATCAGTTTTGTTTAAATGCATCAAAATACATTGCCTATATTCACTGAGAAATGGATGAAAATATTTATTTTCAAAATGGGGTGTACTCATATATGCTCATATAGCACTGTATCTAAATATATTCAATATACAGTACATCGTGTATTATGAAAGACTATTTCCACAACATATAGAAAGTGATTTTTTTATAAATGATAATAATGTCACAAAAAGTTATAGTTATAACAGTAAGGTGAAAAAAAGTCAAAATGTGTTAAATGTTTCACTTTGTTTTACAACAATTCTAACTTTTTAATCTTATTTCAACTTGTCATATAATTACATATAATGACGATATGTGTTATTTTATAATTTAGATTTTATATTTCTATATTAACCGTGACTTAGTTTCTCAATTTTACATTTTTTAAAAAGTCACTATTATGAGATAAAATGAAATTATGATCTCAAAAAATACTTCACAGTATTTTTTTATAACATCATTTTTATAATATCAAGATTTTGATACTACTACAATTTCTACATCTTATATCAACTGATTTTTGCTATTGTTTGATATAACTGCAGCTGTTATCTGCTCAGAGTATTCAGGTTTAAATGCATATTTCACTACATGTCTTTGTTTCCAGAAACACGCTAAAGGCCAAGATCTGTTTGCAAAAGTTTGTGACCACCTCAACCTGTTAGAGAAAGACTATTATGGTCTGGCAATATGGGAAACACCAACCATAAAGGTATACCAGTCTCACTGTATAAAAGTATACTAGTACTCACAATGACTCTTTTAATATGAATAACTTGTTTTCTTCAGGGTTAGTTTAGTTTACAGAGTGAAATTTTAGTTAGACACAAACAAAAGACATGGATATTTTTAAATTATGATCTGTTGCGTTTAATATATTTTTGCTTTCTTTACTTATATCAGATGATAACTATTATAATAACTATTAAGTTTTAATAATTGTTGTAATTCCATGATCTTAGTGTAATCCTACATAATGTAGATTTCATTACGCTTGTCTTATGGTATTTGATGTAATCTGGCTTAATTAATGCTCTCTTTTGTCTTTCAGACATGGTTGGACTTTACCAAGGAGATCAGACGGCAAGTACAAGGTGAGTAGCATCATAATACGTTCAGCTCTTTGACATGTTATATCAGAAATTTACTTTCTAATTTTCTGTCCTTCCTGTGTTTGCATTGATCTAGGCACCAACTATGATTTCACGTTCAATGTGAAGTTTTACCCACCTGATCCTGCTCAGCTATCAGAAGACATCACCAGGTCAACAGCACTTTCTTGATTCTCTACTCTATATAATGTGCAGTCTATCCGCTCATGAATCAATTTCACTCCGGCCAGACGATTTGACCTTTTCATTGTCCGTTCGTTCATTTCTTTGTCTGTTGTATACATTTCCTGTCCATGATGTCTAGATCGTAGCCATACAGAATAAAAACCAATCAGTC
Organism: Danio choprae; assembly: GCA_903798125.1. Lineage (NCBI taxonomy): Eukaryota > Metazoa > Chordata > Actinopteri > Cypriniformes > Danionidae > Danio > Danio choprae. Next base: position 1,624,809 of record CAIGQW010000415.1, on the reverse strand, counting down.
TGTTCAGTCACTGCTGTTTTGCTTTCTATAGAAATGGAAACTTTTTAATTCAGTTGTACAGTGCATACTACCATTCTAAACAGAAAGTGTCTGCTTTGCTGAGCGTCATTGAAAAATATAATGTCAGACTCTAAGCATCATTGACAAATGCCATTTCTTTTTACAATGTTTGCTCAGTATAGCCATCCTTATCAAAACAATTAATCTGCAATCCACAATTGTCAATGACCCCTTTAATCAGTGCACCTTATCAATGGTCATTTAAGAAAGGATTATTTTTTGAAAATTCTGTCATCATTTTCTCACCCTTTACTTGTTTCAAACCTTTATAAGTTTATGTCCTCTTCTGAACACAAAGAAGATATCTTGAAGAAAGCTGGAAACCTTTAACCATTGACTTTTTTATAGAAGTCAATGGTTACAGGTTTTCGACTTCAAAATATCTTCTTTTGTGTTCAACAGAAGAAAGAAACTCATAAAGACTTGGAACCACTTGAGGGTGAGTAAATAGTGAGAACATTTTAGTTTTGGGTGAATTATCCCTTTAATCAGAGCCAAAGCAGTAGTGAGTGAAAGCATATTGGCTCTCTTACCCCGCCTCCCTTATGTTAACTACTGGAACAATTTGTAACACTTAAGCCACTTTTAAACTATCAGGCTGAACAGGTCTCTTTGCTTAACTGTTTCCATATTCCCATTCTGTGTCGATTTGGGCCAGTCAATAAGGATACGGTTTCATTTTTCTCAGTGACTGATAACAGAGCTCTCTGGAATGTAATACAAATGTGCCAGTTGTTGCCTTGGTGTAATGTAAATAGCCATATGGAAAATGAATAAGATATTTTTGTTTTTGGGGATTCCCTTTTTCTGATATTTACTTCATTTCATAACAAAAAAATAATAAACAAATAAATAGCGTGCTTCCGCTTTGACAGCTATGGAGAATGTGGCAGCCAGGCAACAGGGTGACGATGTTGCACACGTTCTACCAGTCCAGCATTTTTCAGCATGCTGGTCTAACCGTGCCTAGAATTCTGGACTGAGAACAGTTCAGAAACGTGCCACGCCATAAAAGGCTCACATGGAAAACAACTGGGACTGTTCCCAACTGCTCTTAGAACCGTTTGGCACGATAGTGGAAAAGCGGGCTCTAGACCCAGATATGGCAGAGCCAAACGCAGTGGCACACATTTCCATACATAGTTAGGCAGCATTAGATTAACTTGATGTAATGAGTGGAACCTCGGCTGAACCTTGTTCCTCGGCTGAGAGTCATGTAGAGCCATTTGAAGCTGCATTGAAACTGCAATTTGGATCGTTAACATTACATCTATTTGTTCACATGAATGCACACATGCACCCGTATCTAGTGCATACTGTATATATGAGACAGCACAATTAGTCATAACATTTAATAATGTTTCTGTTATATATTAAAAAACTACTATTAAATGACTATTTTTAATTACAGTAAAAGCATTTTCCATTTTGGGTGTGATTGTTTGCGTTTTTAGTGTGATTTGCACATCCTGTTATGTCGGTGACAATGTGCCAGTGACGTTGACTCATCTTGCATTATTAAGGTTAATGTTTATTAATGTAAAAAAATTTATGGAAATTGACATCCCAAGCTTCTCAACGCACAGTTCACATGATCATGAATTTGAAGTGAAAGTAAAAAGCAAGCGTGCATTAAATTTTTCATTAAATTATTAATTATATACAATATCATTATATTATATATCATTATTTTACTATGATTTGAATTAGGATTAGTTTTCTACACTTGCCATTTCCATGTTTGCTACAGTTTAGTATTACAACGTGCTGCCCTAAAAAGTGTTCACACAGAATACAGCTTTCGCACCCACTGATGTTTAAATACAGTGCTCAGCATATATGAGTACACCCCATTTTGAAAATGAATATGTTTATCCATTTCTCAGTGAATATGGGTAATATATATATATTGTACAGATTTATTAAACTGATATATTTATTAAAATAATATTTTAGTCACAGAACATCTTTATAAATGGAAAGATAATGAATTTAAATTCATGCAAAATATTGCAAAAAAAATTACAAAGTACAACATTTCACATATTTTTGGTTCTCTCGATTTTTGCTATTTTTGACAAATTTATTTAATATTTTTCCCTAACATATCAATTTGGGCTACTAATTTTTGAGCCATTATTGTAAGTTATTTTGTAAGATGAGCTCCAGATTTGGCTTCAGTACTGACTAAACTAATGTATATGCACAAATATAATATTGTGAAGCATCCTATAAAAAATATTCATTTAAATGAGAGATTTGTGGGGGGTGTACTCATATATGCTGAGCACTGTATGTAATGTGAGTTAATTAACATCGCAACTGATTTGAATCAATTTTCGTCTGGCTTTGAGTGAATTTGTTCCATTCCTACACATATTGAAAGCTACGCATTTTGATTCAAATTCGCCGCTGTTTATTTACTGTAAACCGAGCTGTTCTGATACTCTGAAACACTATGTCAGCGGCACTTGTGAAATTAAAGCAATGCTGTGCTTCGCTATGAAACATTTTCAGAATATTTATGTTCGTCAGCCAAAATAAAAGTTTAATAAAATAAAATTAGGATGTAAATATTGGTATTGTAGCTCTATAAAATGCTCATTAAATGGGTGACAAACAACAGGAATGCTGTATGATTACTTCAAGAGGTTTGAGCTGGTTTTTAAAAAGTTTATACACAAATTTTTCCAAGTTTTATCCAGATTGTTCAGCTCTGAAGGTATGATGCACACTTAAAAATAGCAAAACAAAACAAAAATAATTGCGGTGTAGTTAACCTAGTGGTCAGTGTGGCGACATAAAATGCAACTGCGCTGTAAGCTTTCTGAGTTCATGCCCTACAAAAATAATCCAGAATATCCAAACAGATTGTGTGAAACCTTTAGCATATTTTCCTCTTCATTAAGCATGTATAGATCAAAGGAAACAAAATATTGCAGTGCCTGTGCATTTATAGTAAATTTGCAATCAGAATCAAAACCAAAATAGTTAAATTCCCCACATTTCCCAACCTCATGCAATTCCATTCTCATAAAATAGTAGTTTGTTAGATTGTATCTCTCTCTCTGTCCCTTTCGCTCGCTCACTAATTTTAAAACTAATCTCTGATACTTGCCAGATTAAATCATTAATAAAATGGAGAGCCTCCTGCTGTTTCCCACCAAGTGAGCATTCAATTCTCCAGCCAGTTTCATTATCACACTCGTAAATTAAAAAAAGCCCTTTCACCCTGAATAATCACAGCACCACACTGACGTCATTTTACTGCTGTTGTCATGGCAGCAGTTTCACTCTCGCATATTTCATATCGCAACATAAAAACTTGTCTCAACTTGTGACGTGACCCATAGTGTATAATACAAATTGAGCCTAAATGATGTTTTTGCCCTGTGCAGGTACTTCTTGTGTTTGCAGCTGCGCAAGGACATCAAGAATGGTCGTTTGCCCTGCTCTTTCGTGACCTTGGCACTCCTAGGCTCTTATGCTCTGCAGTCTGAGCTGGGGGAGTATGACCCAGAGGTTCATGCCAGTGATTATGCCAAGGAGATCCAGCTGATCCCAGGACAGACCAAAGAACTGGAGGATAAAGTCATGGAGCTTCATCGCACATACAGGTGATCGTGACTGTTTGTTGATGGCAGGGTGATGATTATGATTCATTTATCTGCTTCTTTACTCTAATAATAAATGGAAATTTGGGGTATAAGTCAGGGGAAATTAAAGCACATTTAGGAGAGTTTGTGTTTGAAATATGTGCATGTTCACTTTTGTTATCAAATTTAAGCATGAATTTAGAGTGTGCTAATGATCAACGACTTGCTAATGTCCTGTTTTGGGGTATTTTCTACAGGTCTATGAGTCCAGCTCAGGCTGATATGATGTTTCTGGAAAATGCCAAAAAATTGGCCATGTATGGGGTCGATCTTCATCAGGCAAAGGTACATCTGATTGGCAGGAAACACTTTCAATGAGTAGGATTTAAGAATGATAAACCTTCAGAAAATCTAAACCAAATATTAAGTATGTTGTTAAATGGTCTTTAAATGTTCATATGAGATTGTAATGTTTGCAAGCAAATTGCAAAATCTGGTAGAACTCCAAAAAAAATTTCTATCAATGAAAATCTATATAATATAAATAGTGCTGGGCAAAAATTAATCGCAATTAATTGCATCCAAAATAAACGTTTTTTTTTTTTACATAAATTAAATGTGCACTGTGTATATTTATTATGTATATATAAATACACACAGACTTGCATATATTTCAGAAAATGTTTATTTATATTTAGATATAAGATATATGTGTACATGATACACATTATATATTAATTGAAATATCTATGTAACAAAATTGTTTTGTATAGTTTTGTTTCTATGTATGTGTGTATCACATTTACACAATAAATGTATATAATAAACAGCCATATTATGTCAAAACTTTTATTTTGGATGCTATTAAACGTGATTAAACTTTGCCTAGCACTAAATATAAATTAAATGTTAACAAAATACATACAATAGTAAAAGATTACAGCCAAAAATGTTATGTAGTTATTGAAAAACGTAAATGGCAATATCTTTTTGTCTAATTTTCTGGACACTTTTGTAAAAACAATTAATAATAATAATAATAATAATAATAATAATAATAATAATAATTATAATAATAATAATAATAATAATAATAAATATATATATATATATATATATAAATATATATATATATACTTCAAATGTTGACATCTGTATATATACTATGTTACATATATACATGTATACATACTGTGAAATAAAGTATTCATTTTTTTTTTATATATATTTTTTTCAACTTTTGGTTGTTGATTAGGCTGTACTATTACTCCACATGATCATTCATCATTATCTGATGTTATAAACCATTTGCTTAAACTACATTCAGTTGGACAATGTGACTGTCTTCTGGGTTCATTAAACCACCTGCTTTGAATGAAATCAGCAATCTGAACCGACATTAATTACTGATTTCGTTATACCAAAATGTCCTGCATATCACAGAAGTGCTTGTGATAAAAGCATTGCATGTCCTGCCGCTGCTCAGATTTGGTCGCTGAAACCAGGTCAATCTGTTTGCATCAAGCCATGGATTTAAATAAATTATGAAATTCACTATTTTAAAAGAGAAGCAAGTGCGCCCTCTAGTGGTAGAGCTTTGTGATTCCAAGTTCTAAGTCAATACAGTGTAATAATTCTACAACGTCTTAATTATTACTTCCTTTTTTCTCTCACGTTCTGTCAGGATCTGGATGGAGTGGATATAATGTTGGGCGTTTGCTCCAGTGGTCTGATGGTCTATAAAGACAAACTGAGGATTAATCGATTCCCCTGGCCAAAAGTTCTCAAAGTCTCCTACAAACGCAGCAGTTTCTTCATTAAGATTCGGCCATCTGATGTATGTGTGAATACTGACTTTATTATATATTATGTTATATAATATGCAGAGTTTTTTATTTTTTAGATCACAAAGAGAGAATTGTAAAATTGGCATGTGTTATTTATTATTATTATTATTATTATTATTATTATTATTATTATGGTTATTGTTATTATTAATAAGAAGTACAATATTTTTAAAAACATGCCTAAGTGTTAAAATGATGATGATAATAATAATAATAATAATAATAATAAAAATAATTAAAGCAATAGCACATGTAATAATTAAGTGTGTTGGTATTGCTAAACCTCATCTTCCACTCCTAATGTAATTAAATAATTAAGTATAAATTAAATATGGCTACATTTAATACACTGTGCTGGGACTCTGATCTCACAAAATCAATTATTCTTGTCATCGTATTGCTCAGATGTGTTATATACTTCTAATTTATTCTTCTAAATACAACTAAAGCTAAAAA
>CAIGQW010000415.1:1574816-1609987 GCA_903798125.1 Danio choprae | reverse complement strand
ATTCATTCATTTTCTTTTCGGCATAGTCCCTTTATTAATCTGGGGTCACCACAGCGGAATGAACCGCCAACTTATCCAGCATATGTTTTACGCAGCGGATGCCCTTCCAGCCGCAACCCGTCACCGCAACCAGCAACCTTCTCGCTGTGAGGCGATTGTGCTACCCTGCACCACTGCATCGCCTATATTATATTATATTATATTATATTATATTATATTATATTATATTATATTATATTATATTATATTATATAATTTTTAAATGTACTTTATAAAAAATGAATCATAACAAATTCATATTAATTACTCAAATCATTTAGCCGACATGAAGCTGGTTAGTTTCAGAATTAAACTTGTGCCATGTATTTTTAATACATATGTGCAGTAATTCATGTGGCACATGACACAAATTTAATTTACCGTAAGTGTTTTATGACTTAAATGTAACACTTTCTTAATCTCTCTGACAGCCATGGTCTCGACCCCGGATAAGAACGCCCGTCCCGTCAGCGCTCCCATCATGTCTCCCATCTCCCCAGGTGATGTGGTTCCTTCCCCAGTAGCATCTGCCACCCGCACTGACCGTAAAGAGACGTCCACGCCAACGGGGCGCCTGCGCTCCACTGACAGGAAGAGTGAGGTGAAGGCAGAGGCCCATGTGAGAGATGGCTCCAAAACACTCAGCACCAAAGCAGAGGGCACACCTGAAATCAAGGTATGACACACATAAGGATACTCTATCTACTAACACTTATTAATATGAAATGAATGGAAAAAATTTTGAATTTATAAATTATACTGTTATTTAAAAAAATAGTGCCTGTTTCCTTTTTTGATGTTAGTGCAGCTGAAAGAACCAAAAAACATAAACATACGTCAAGTGCAAATGATCCTTGCTTCTGCATGACCTATTGGACTAAATGATCAGAAAGCATCATCTCCCGTAGGAAACCTTAAAAATACATGTTTGAAATTTTAAAGGGGCTATATACAGAGTCCAAAATCCCCTGTGATTAATCACACTGCTGGCCATTACAGCCAACAATATTTTATTTTTATTTTTTGCTCACGTTTGTGCTCTGAACTTGGAAGAGATGATTCATATATTTACACAATCTTAGCAATTGACCAGCATAAATGTCACATTTTTATTTTTTTCAAATAAAAATCAGTCTATAGGCTTTCATAGACAACCTAGGAAGTCAAGGAAGGTCTTGTTCTTTAAAGGAACACTCCACTTTTATTTTGAAAATAAGCTCATTTTACAACTACCCGAGTTAAACAGTTAAGTTTTACCATTTTTGAATCCCTTCAGCTTTGCATAGATCATTAAATTGCATTAGACCATTAGCATCTACCATTAGCAATCTTGGGTAGTTAGCACTGCCGCTTCACAGTAAGAAGGTCGCTGGCTCGAGTCCTGACTGGACCAGTTGCGGTTTCTGTGTGGAGTTTGCACGTTCTCCCCGTGTTCGCGTGGGTTTCCTCCAGGTGCTCTGGTTTCCCCCACAGTTTAAAGACATGCGGTATAAGTGAATTGGATTAACTAAATTGGCCGTAGTGTAAGAGTGTGTGTGTGTGTGTGTGTGTGTGTGTGTGTGTGTGTGTGTAAATGCGAGAGTGTGTATGGGTGTTTCCTAGTACTGGGTTGCGGCTGGAAGGGCATCCGCTGCGTAAAACATAGGCTGGAAAATGAATGAATGAATGAATGAATGAGTTAGCACCCTTCTTTACATCAAGTACTAGGACTGACAGAAAATTAAAAGTTGCTATTTTCTAGGCCGATATGGTTAGGAACTATGGGACATTCTACCAGAAGCGTACATTTTTACTTCTAAAAATGTGACAGGGCCTGACCTTTAAGCTTGTCTTCCCTTAAAAAAAATACAAAACAAGCATACAATCATACAATTCAATGATAGAATGCATCCTTGATCACTGTCAGCTTCTCTTCCATCAAATGATCTCACTTCCTCCAAGTCATAGCCTGAAAGGTCTAATTTAATGACAATGTGACAGGACTGACAGAAATATGGGGACAATTGTAAAGTAGTATTTATTTATAGAATTTATTTAAAATCTCATGTTTTTAATCAATTGATTTGAATGATAACAACTTAAACTTTATATTTCTGAAGTTGTTTTTCTAAATAACAAACCATTAAAGCTGTAGGTTCAATTGTAGGTTCAATGAATAAAGAAAAAATCTGAGAACCAAATGAATGACATATACTTTTACAGAACAACACATAGAAATGAACCATCAGTCCATTTTAGCATTTTTTTGGGATGAAATACTTTTTATTCATTGTATTTGTGTGTTTTTTTTTTCAAGGGCAGATAATGTATGTTTCTGGTAGAATGTCCCCTATATTATTCTGGTGTAATAATCATTGAATTTTGCTGCTTTACCATGGCTCCAGCAGTACTAGTGGTCTGATTAGATTCAATAAAATATCTAATTCAATTAATCTGTGCTAAGCTAAGCTAAAAGAGCTCCCGCCAGACCTGGAGATCGACTGAATGGATGAGGAAGTGGCACAACTCAACTGTTTAACTCTATGGGAGTTGTAAGATGACCCTATTACCCCCCACCCACCCCCCAAAAAGTGGAGTGTCCTTTTAAGTTTCGATACAAGTTGAAAAAACAATTGATACATAAGAATTCTTACATTAAGCCCCTTTAAGCTTAACAAAGATTTAACAAAACTTAAGACATAACAAAACAGTGGAACGAAAAGCATTTTGTGATGACATATGCAAGCCTGACCTTAATAATTTACGTCAATGTGAGAAGGCAAGAGTATATATATTGTCTCTGTGCTGCTACAGACGGTAGCGCGGCGAGAACGGCGGCACCGTGATGCCCCGGTGGTGACGACCACCAATGGGGAGAGAAAGAGCCAGGTTTGTGCTCGCGATTTCAACCAGTCACATAAAAGCATGCATAACATTGGTTCACCCTAGTAGGCACCTTCACGAAGGCTACTGTTACATAAAGCAATTTCTAAAATTGCATCTTCACTAAACTCCACCGCCTCTGATTACAAGATTTATTGCAAGTCCCACTACTACAGTCTATATCAATATGTTAATGAGGTATGTTATTAAGTTATTAGTGTGAATGTTCCTTGGAGAAATTGTTAGAACCTTATAATGTAGATACTTTAAAGTAAGTAACATACAGTACGCAAGTAATTAAATAAATACACAAATAATATGGATTTAGTGTTAAGAATACAGGCTCAGACAAGTATAAATAATGACGGGGACATGAAAAATAACCTTAAGAAGACACAAATCAGTAACAATCTAGCATGATAAACACTTTAATAGTATAATGGAACAATATAGGTTACTATTAATATTAATAATAATATTTAAAGTCCTTTGGTTTCATTTCACATTCGATGCAGTTGATAACTTAGCTGCAGGATGAATCCTTTTGAATTAAATGAGAGAGAGCATGTTTGTGATGACATGCAAGGGACAGAATTAAGCATCTCAGAAAACTGTAATAATTTAATATAGCATATGTAAAATTTTACTGAAAATTATAAAAACAAAAATTTGTTTGTTTGTTTTAGAAAAGAAACAATTATAACAGTACCTGCAGTCAATTAAGTGAATGTGGAGCTTAGTGAAGGATCAATTGCAAACAAATCAGCAGATGCTTGTCTTAAAATATATATTAGTGCATGCTTACAATTTAATAATAAACTAATAAACTGTTAGCATAAATGAACATCTGAAAAGAAATCACAACTCTCATGAATCCTATTTTCATGAGTATCAGTGAAATACTTTGTTTCATAGACACTTACATGCTCTCTTCCTTCCACTCTGGGGTTTGAACAGTCGCCACGGGTGGACACAGAGATGGTGCGCATGAGGAAGGTCAGAGCTTGTTCCGTACGATTGTCACAGCATGAGGAAGATGCCATTGTACTCATCATCTCCTCACTGCCCATGAAAAAAAAAGAAAAGAAAAGAAAATCATTTTATTATTTTCTCTCATCTGCTTTGGCTGTATCTTGCTTGCACTTTTATGAGTTTGCCTGCACCAGACAGCACTGAAGCTGTGTATGCACCTTAATGAGTCAGCACAAATTGAAGTTTTTGGAATGAGAAATATGTTGACCATGTCTTGTTCACCTTTCAAGGGGAGAAATACATATGAACCTATGGCATTTGTATTGTTAACATGTCATTGCTGTCTTTTACACAGCAGAGCCAAACAGTGTTCTACTGCTGTAAACCTGGAGTTACTCCATATTTAAAGCCAGCTGAGATTTTAACATAATTCAAAATTCTGCCTTTAATTATAAAATCTTTTTTTTTAAGGTTTAAATCATTTTGAGTCATCATATTGAGGAAGATGTAAAACAAAGTAAGCTGACAAAAACATGCTGATAAAGCATAATATACTGTAACCATAGAACAAATTCAAGAAGATGTTTGCCCTTTTTACACACTACCAGTCAGAGTTTTGGACATACCTGTTTTCCTAAAAACAAAAATGATGTCTTGGATGATCCCAAAAGTACATATTGAAAAGAGGAAGGGTCTAAGCACTGAACCTTGATGTACCCCACCTGCAATTTGATACCACAAGATCCCCTCAAGAATCTACCTGTAAAACAGAATTTAAACTAGTGGAGAGTGGTTCATGTGATGTCCAAGTTGAGATAGAAAAAAAGAAAGTAGCTGACGGGGTTAAAGACTGCAGATAAGTTCAACAGAATCAGGAGGCATTATCTTGAAGTTGCTTTAGCCACCCACACGACTTCAGTCCATTTATCAAGTCAAGTCAAAGGGTTTTTTGATATGAATGGGAGAAGAGAGATTTGTCTGATGGTAGTCTGGTATTTGCTGGTAATTTGAGCCAGCTTGAATACGATGTGAAAAGTCCCAGTGCATAGTGATTTTTTTTTTAATGATGGATGTGAGCATTGCTTAAAGTGTAGGAGATATTCTGCATGAAAGTCAAGATAGGAGGGAATAGGATCAATGGGGCAAGTGATTGGATGGTTGCAGAGGAAAGGTTTAGAGACCTCTGCCTCCATACGAGGGTAGTAGAGCTTTGCACGAGTCGTGGGTGTAATTTTGAGAGAATTGGCTGTTTTATGCTTTACTTTATCTATGAAAAATTGGCAAAGATGTCACTGTCAGCCATTAGGAAGCATGTAGGAGGGAGAGGTGAATGCCTCTTTGGTTTGCGTGTGTTTGATGTACTGTTGATCTTGTTGTGTAGCTGGATGCTTTTGCAGTGGCAACATTGGCAGAAAAGCAATGGGTCTCTTTTACAAACATGCATAGGGTCTCTAAGGGTGTACTCTCACTTGACAGCACATGCAATGTGCCATTTTCAGTAGAAATATCTTATATGCAGTATACCTAAATACAGTACAGTGATTAGATTTTTTTATACTATGAACGTACCTTAGATAAATCTATAACATACTCTATAAATTGCATCTTTCTAAGACCTACAGAACTTGGAATGTGTCTTAAGTTTTAAATTATAGGCTAATCATTTCTAAATTTCTGTGTAAAAACATTCTTACAAAAATGTATGTACTATGCACTGTTTGTGAACGTGACCCACTGACACTTGATGGCATTTATTTTCTTTTCTGCCATGAATTGCATGCTGGGCTAGAATTGAAGGAATATTTCTACAATATAGGGTAGAAAGGTTAAAGGGGATCAAAGATCATTTCCATTATTTTATTCAATCCTATCATTGTGAAAATGAATTCTTAGTCGTACTTTTTAACGGCACACTAAAGTGCACACTCAGTGTTAAATTTTAAGATTTACTTTATTAAACGCTAATTAATTTGTTAATTAAATAAGAAATTAAATGATATTTGTGAAAATATATTTATTTTGGTGTGAATATATATTAAATGCTTTTTTAAAGTTGTATAAATATACATATATTTTAATTGCATGTTTTCTAAGATAGCAGTTTAGTAGATAAAAATATTATCTTCTGACAAAAAAAAAAATTGTCAAGTGTGTCCAAAACTCTGACTGGCAGTGTGCTTATACAATGCTTAGATGTTATAGTATTCATATATTATTATTATTATTCATATTGATTTATATTACTATAATTGCTTTCATCATATTTACATTGGTTATGTTGGTCAGGATGCTTAAACAAATGGATCAGTGTTTAATAACACCAGAGAGGTACCCATGCAGCAAGGAGGAACTTATTTTAAACTGATTTCACTACACTTTCATAACTTTACCCATCGCACAATTATCCCTGACCTCTCAGTCACCTCTGACCTTTGACCTCTACCCTCTGTCTAGCTGCGGCTGTTGTTGTTCATCCATATTTGATTTATCTTCATCCCTCCACGTCCCTACACAAAGAATGCAACTGAAGATCAAACCTTAAAAATAACCCAAGAAACATTTCACAACTTTATCTACATTCAAACACTGCCAACTCCTTTTTGTCCTCTGTTCTTCACAGAAAAGAGCAAAGAAAATTGAGGGCGAAACTATTTATATCAGACATAGCAATTTAATGTTGGAGGTTTGTATGGAAACTTTGGAAATGTCTTGTTTTTTGCTGCTGCACGTCTCACTGCATGAGATTGTTTCATCTTGTTTCTTTCTTCATTCTTCTCACCACGCACTTTTTTTGTGTGTGTTTTGTTTTGTAGCTTAACCCTAAAGGCTTGGCATGCACTATTTACCTCACTAACTGTAATGCAAGTACTCACTTCTATTTATCATTTGCTTTTGTAGCACAGTTTATTTAAATATATGATTGGGATTTTATTTATTTATTTTTTGGTTCATACAAAATCAATTCAATCCAAAAATGCAGTAGTATTTAAACTAGTGGTAGTTGGATTGGATTTTGTTGGATTTTTTTTTTTTAGGTATTATTTTATTGAAGCACCGGCACATTTATAGCATGTTAGGCTCTTAGCATGAATGCTTTGATTTACTTTTTAACAGTATACTCTATGCCAACTCTTTTCTAGGATTTCTAATGGGCTTTTTACACTTATATTCTACTGGGCTCTTATTTATATGGTCATAATTTACCCATGATTAATAAATGGAAGAATGGTCACCATTAGCCTTCCTGGTTGGCCTGCACATTGACATCATGTTAAACAGATCAGTACTATTGATTGGACAACAACAGAACCATCAACAGACTTAACACATTCATCTCCTAATGTACTTAAATAACAATAATACTGTCTCTTACAGTATATCTAGATAGCCTGTTTTCTTTGTAGATTCCATCAGTCACTGAAATTATTTACAATTTGGTTTTCAACCAGCTATGAACCAGTATTTCATAACTCAAGTTTAAAAGTGGCCTTTAAACCTAACTGTAATAATTAAAAAAAAAAAAAGTTGTTGACCCAGGGAGTGTACGATATTCCAAAAATGATATCTCTATATATTTGGAGATTGTTTTCCATATGATATTTAAACAATAGTACTTCTGCACTGTGACAAATAACTACATGTGACACTAAAACTTATAGTAGGGCTTAATGAGTGTTTAATTGAATAGTCACTCAAAAAAATAAAATAAAAGTGTTGCACCGGCTTTGTGTACATACGTTTGTTAGCAAATCTGACAAAAAACAATACTGTGACTAAAACTTTGTTAACTTGTAGTAACATATTGGGCCCTAGCATACACTAGGTGAAATGTGCTGCAAGTGGGTTTTTTTTTTCTAGTTTCAGCCCAGCACAGGTATCATTTTTACATCCTCTGCCAATTGTTTAAATACCAAATGCATTTAAGGTCATTTGTGCACCCATGGCTATGAGGGTCTGGAGGTGTGTAAAGGCACATTGTTGTAAAAAAAAAAAAAAACAAAAAATTATATATATATATATATATTTTTTTTTTTTTAAATACAAAAAATTTAAGGATTGAAAAGTAAATAATTATAATTGTTTGCATAATATAAAAGTAGCTACCTCCTCCCATGCCTTCATCTCAGTGGGCTTTTTTGGTTAAATTCGTTTCCTCGCTAGTGAAGCATCAGCATTGCACTTACAAAATTTCACCATATAAATAGCGAATGCGCCATGGCACAACTGCAACTCCTTAAGGGAATGGGAGGTGAGAGATTGGTTTAATTCACATTATGGCCAAAACACATAAATCATAAATCACAATGCTTTAAGACCATGTGCTGGGTGTGCCGACTGTTTTTTTTTTTTTTTTTTTTTTTTTTTTTTTAATGGCAATAGTGGATTTAGGACATGCCCTAAAGTCCCCAGTATTCTTCAAACAAAATTTTATTTCGTTTTTTGTTTGAGGTTAAAAAGATGTTCAAAAAGAATGAGTAATGATATACTGCTTTTTGAACACTGCAGCACCCCCGCTCTGCAGTTGAACCTTTACAAACTTCTTTTTGTCTTCAAATTAAGAACGAAATAGAACTTTGTTTGAAGTATACCAGGTTCTTAAATGCACCTGTGCCATGCACATTAGACCATGCACTTAGATTGTTAAAATAGAGCCCAAAATCTAGTTTGTTGTATCTTTAAAATAATTATCTATAAAAATGATTCTTGCTAGTGTGATAGTATTTAACAATTGTTCATCACATCTAAAGAAAACAAAAACCCACGCAGGCAAATTTTTTGCTTTCATAAGTTGTTAACTAGCATTGACCATAAATGTCGCACCCCTGGGCTAAACACAGTGTGACAAGCCCATATATAGTGTATACTCAAATCTGTTGTTTAGTAATGTATATAGTCATTGGCTGTAAATTTTAAATATTAATGCATGTTTTCACCAATTTATTTGTTATAATGTCACAGCAGTTAGATATTACGGATTTGCAGTGTACATATTTTACAGATGTCCCAGTCATATATTTACATTATTACTATAAAGACTGTTTCCACTGTTGTCACTGTTGTTGTTGTGAGGTCTGATGAGTCGTAAAATAAGTCTAACGCTCAGATTGATTCTGTGACAATAACCTCTTCATCCACCTATGACCTCTTCTTTAACCCTGTGACCTCTGTATCTAATTGATCAACATATTGTTTCCATCACATAAACCATTCTTATGTATAGTGTTTAAGATTGCTGTTTGAGCTAAGCAATGTTTCATGTTATGCTATTGTTAATTAACAGACATGTGTCAAATATCGAATTATGATGTCATGCGATTAATGTAGTAGATTAGATGTAGATTAAAATAGACCAGTTTGTTGTACGGTATGTTTATAGATCAGAACTATGTCATTTGACTCATGTCTGAAGCTTTGTTCACACTGGAGCTTAAACAGTTTATCTAATTTGGTAAAAAATGCTCATATGATTACCACCTCTATCTACCTTTAGATTATCTACCTCCTCTTTTTAAAAAAAATAGATATAAGAACTTTATGTAGCATATGCAGTGAATTATAATATACCTTTTATTAGATATCAACACATAGATGGACAGTGCCCAGCATAAATGAGTACACCATAACAAATTTCTCAGAAAAATCTCCTATCTTTCCTTAAGTTAATACTTTCTCTCACCGTGTCCTAACAACACATGACATGAAAAGATTGAAGCAACAAGCAATTTGCTGCCCCAGAAACAACACAATAGAATTATTTAAATACCAGCCCTTCAGAAGTGCTAAATAATGCACTGCAATCCCAATGAATTGAACAGGTTTATAATCTAATTAATATATAGTAAATCTCTTAAGCATTATTAAAAGTACATGCTGAGTGACTGGTGTTGTTGGTTTGCACAGTTCCAACGTTTAAGTTTAAACTATATGTTTGCTACTCATTATATGTTTTTAAAATCTGAGGTAAACTATCTGCTGCTGCATTCAGTATGGCAATAAATGTCTATGCAAACTCGTACTGGTAACATTTAACACTGAATAAAGCACATATCAGCACCTGATCATTGTCATAGTAGTTTAAAATACTGTTGCTTCAGCCGCAATACCACAGACATACAGTAGAAATCGTTTATAAAATAGAACCAAACTCTTAGTTTAAAGAATACAATTGTAAAAATTCACCAAAATATATTGTCCTTATTCACTGAGGAATATATTGTCACCAAAATATATTGTCCTTATTTCAAAGAAAAAATAAATGTACTTATTTATGTTGGGCACCGTATATATTCAAATGCATCTGCAGCACAAAACATGCAAAAAAGCATAATTGATGTACTATAGCTGTTATTTAAACAAACACCTTGACAATTTTATCAGTTATAAAGAAAAATACTACAAATCCTGAACAAAGAATATTCTTTGTTTAACTCTTATGTCAAATGTGTTTGTTTACATACTATATATACATAAGGATTTTGAATTTGGATGTGTTCACAAGTGTTTACAGCAAAAATACTTTGAATTTATCCCGTAAAACACTTACAGTCATTTAAAATACTGTCTAGGTGTCAAGCTCTTTAGATTTTAACATAAAGTTGCACACTTTTAAACTATGTAACATTGTTTATCTGTTTATTTAGCAATTTCAAACTACAAAATATAACACATTTCAATGCACGTAGCTTGTGATGCTAATATTGCTTATGGAGGACTTATTTTCAAGTGGCATCTGTCTGTCTAAAGTTAGGAAAAGTAGACAACAAGGGGTGGTTTCTCATGAGAGCATTTCATCCTTGCAGATGTTCTTGGGCACCAAGACAAATCTGTTCCAAAGTCTCACCTGTCTTCTGCAGCTATATGAATAAATATCAGCTGAGACTCTAGACTGTCTGTCTGCCTCTCGATCTCATTAATCACAATCTGTCTGTACGCTCAAGCACCATTTGTTTTTGGGGAATCACAAAGCGTCCTCTATGACATGAATATTCATAATGTCATAGTGTCTGAGCATAGCTGATTACCCGATGCTACTGAGATAGATTATGGCAGACCACTCAGACTGTGGGTGATGAGGAAAAGGAGATAATGCAGTTAGAAGACAGTGAAAGCTGAAAAGAGAGATGTGTCTTGGTGGCCTATGGGTGATCTGCAAATGTGCTTTGTTGAGATGTGACTAGGGATGGGAATCATAATGTAATGGTTTTGGTTCCTTAAGGAATTCATTAACTGTGTAAACATGAAATAACTTATCATTCATATTGAGTTCAAACCAAAATTAAACTGGTGATTTAATGATTCAAGAAGTATTTTGAAGCATCGATTACACATCCTACCTTTGTTTTTGTTCAAGAATGTGAATAAATCATGATTCAGTAAAGATTTATTTTGTATTCCAAGCTTTAAAGGGTTAGTTCACCCATGTCTGTCTACATTAGGTCCGGGTGCATGTGTTCTATGGACAATATGACGCTTGTGTGTTTTTATCCCAATGGCAAATACATTGTACTGCCCATATAAACATGCCCCCTGAACTGATGTGAAAAAGAAGGCTTTGGCGAATTATTATAATTTTTTTTGGGCACCTGTTCTTGTGGCTTTGTATGATTTTAGTTGAATCACAGAAGTCATATGGAATGTTCTGCCAAGGCTTTTTTGTTACATTTCTGGATTTAAACTTCTCTGAAACATTGCTGACTATGGAGGGTCAGAGAGCTCTTGCATTTCATCTAAAAAATAATAATTTGTGTTCTGAACATGAACAAAGGTATATGGGGATTGGAACAACATGAGGTTGAGTGAGGTCAAATGAATTATTGTTAATCTGTCTGAATTGTTTTGTATTTTCAAAAATCACAGTAAATGAAATCTCAGTCAATCTGAATTAATTATTCTGTATTTGCAAAAATTGTGATCAAATTGATTAATCTACAGAGATTTTCATGCCTCTATAATACTGTATACCCACAAGTTTATGTTCAAGTTTATGTTGTTGCATGCAATAAGTGACAGCAATATAAATGCATTGCATTTGTTTGGGTCATTTCTTTCAGACTACAAACCCGCAACCAAGACGCAACATGCAATCTATGGACATTGAACAATCGTTAAAAGAGCATTTTGTTTAAATAACTTGATTCCCAACCCTAGATTAACCCCATTTGAGGTGAAATAGTGCTTCATGTCAGATCATCAAACTAATGATATGTCTTCATTGGGCTTTCTCTTAATCTCTTCATCTGTCCTTCATCTTCCTGTTTTTTTCTCAATTTTGCCATCGGTTCCCAAATTTCTCCTCTGCTATCCTCTTGTCTTTTTTTTATTATTTTGACCTTCTTGG
The DNA here is from genome assembly GCA_903798125.1 of Danio choprae. Lineage (NCBI taxonomy): Eukaryota > Metazoa > Chordata > Actinopteri > Cypriniformes > Danionidae > Danio > Danio choprae. Next base: position 1,597,776 of record CAIGQW010000415.1, on the reverse strand, counting down.
TATACTCTCTCTCCTCCTGGACCTCTCTTTCTCTCTCAGGACGTGGATAAGACACAGACAGAAATCATGCGTCATCACACCAGTATCAGCGAGCTCAAGCGAAGCTTCATGGAGTCGGTGCCTGAACCGCGGCCCAGTGAGTGGGACAAGCGTCTGTCTACCCACTCGCCCTTCCGCACAGCCAGCATCAATGGCCAGATGCAGCCAGATGTGAGTACCAGGGTTGAATTTCTAAATGTTGGGTTTAATATGTATTTTGCTTGAAGAAATAGACTGAAAGCCTGTGCCTGGCTTCTAGATTCAGGCTGATTTGCAGGCACAAGTGTGCTGAAATTAGGTTGTTGGCTAGATATTAGAATGATACTATAAGCACTTTTGAGATAGAAGTGGTTTTCCAAAGTCTGGCTGTTTAAATGGTTTTTCTGCTTAGCTGCGAGTAAACTATTCATTTTTGTTATCTCTGTTTCTGATAATTTTTTTTGGATTGACAGAAAAGTTTGCAACCATTTTTCACTTAACTAATTAAGTCATTTTGGAAACTACTACAACATTATTTGCGTTTTCTTTATAATTTAAATTTACTTTCTATTACTGTGCTGTCATCTGATTCAAAATAGCTGCCGCCTAAATGGCACACAAAAGAAAAGTCACTTTGTGTGTAAGCCTGTCTATCTCTGGAACAGTAAGTTTGTAATGTTTTAGTTCTATAAGATTTTGTTCAGTTCAATGAATGAAATTTAAGATTCAAAATTAATAATTAAGTTAAAGGTGCCATAGAAAGCATTGCTGAATGCAGAATGCATTAATGATCTCGTGTGTATGGTTACAGTCTGGGTTTTGTTCAGATTGACCTGTTATTTTACACTCACAGGATTTACATGAGAATGAGGAAACAATGGTGTTTGAGGCTCATGCTGTCTTTTTTCAATGTACTGAATAATTATTATTCAGCTATGCCGATAGCTATATCCAGATTTCCATTCTATGGCACCTTTAAAAAATAAACTACACTGAAGTTCAGTCAATATTTATTTATGTAGCAGAGGTCTGCTGAATACTAGCCATATGTGTTGTAACAGCCGCAGTATGTTGTAACAAAGTAAGATGCAGTTGCTTGTCACTTTCTGTTTGTTGTCACAGGCAGTAAAAATACTTTAGGAGTTGATTTCTGGATCTGAATGTTTCTTCTGACAGCCTGTTAAAATCACTCTGAATTATGGGAACCTCTCATGATGGTCAACTTTCCTTTCTTCTATGGAACACTCTTTTTCATGCAATTAGTCTCTGTTTGAAATGGCAGAAAGATCTGGAAATAAATTGATATCACCCATGCAATATTCCAGTAATCCAAAGTCAGTTAACAAAATAATTCTTTTTGTGTTTCACAGAAGAAATGAAGTCATGTAGGTTTAGAAAGTAAATCAATGACGATTTAAAGGAGCCATATAGTGCATTGAATTAACAAGTTAAAATGTTCTCTGATATCTACATAGCAGGTATGTGGTAAAGGTAAGTTCAAAATTCTCCAGAAACGGTTTTATATGGCAATTATAACCACAGAAAATACCCAACATAGAATCAGAAGCTCAGGATTGGACATATTTAGAACAGTTTTGAATATAAATGACCTCTGCTATGATGCTCCACATCCCAGTGCGTCTCTCTTTTCAACTAGCCACCAGTTTACTTACTCACCAAAAGAGACAGACAGAGATTTGTTCAGAGTTGGATTTAGAAATAACATATAAAAACACAGGAAGGGATACATATTAACTTCTGCATAAACAGATGCATTTTTTAAATGTTGACTGACATCCTAACTCAAGAAAAATTACAATAAGTGCTGAGTGATGTGACACGATGCATAAATGTGAATTGAACGATTATACTCAGCAGTTTACATGTGTTTGTTGCCTCATTACAAACATACGCAATACATTTCACAATATACACCATAAACTAGGGCAGCATGGTGGCTGAGTGGTTAGAGACTGTCGCCTCACAGCAAGAAGGTCGCTGGGTCGATTCCTGGGCCAGTTGGCATTTCTGTATGTTTTTCTCCAGGTGCTCCGGTTTCCCCGAATAGAGCACTGTATAAGTGTAAGTGTATAAGTGAATTGGGTAAACAAAATTGGCTGTAGTGTGTGTGTGTGTGTGTGTGTGTGTGTGTGTGTGTGTGTGTGTGAATTTAAGAGTGTATGGGTGTTTCCCAGTAATGGGTTGCAGCTGGAAGGGCATTCACTGCGTAAAACATATGCCGGAATAGTTGGCGGTTCATTCCGCTGTGACGACCCCTAATAAATAAGGGACTAAGCCAAAGGAAAATAAATGAATGACACCTTAAACTACCAAAATGTACAGTTAAACAGAACTTATGTCTATGTATTTGCATTCTGACGCCTGTGAACAAGATGGCTGATGGAGAAAAACTTCTCTTTAGAAGAACTTCCACCATTTGTCATTTTCACACTGTTTAGCAGCATAAAGGAAACATCTTTAACAAAGTCCCATTATTCAGTCTTCCCGGTTCTCCCTTTTGCAAAATTTGAGTCTCACAAACATAGGAAGTTTAACGTTAGCTTAGATAACCTTAAAAAATAAGGGAATCTAAAAATGTAAAATGTATAATTGTTGTCATCTCAATTGGAAACATGTGGCTAATCAAACACAGCATGGGGCGTGCATTTTATTGATTCCCTCTGTAGTGTAACAGTTTGTGTTTTGTTCCAATTGGTCAGATTTTCACTGGGATTTTACACTCAGTTGTTTGAGGCTCATGGTATGTCATTTCCATGTACTGAACTCTTATTCAGCTACGACTACAGGTATATTCAGATTTTCATTATATGGCACCTTTAAATTGATATTTTTAATCATTTCATTTGGTCAGGGACTTGTAAAAATACATTTACAAGCTTACAGACAGTTTGTCATTCCATTGATGCATCTTTTTGGTCACTGACACATGTGGTACTGTAGGTTAACTGAATGAGCAGTGTGTGTTTGTGTGTGTGTATGGGCACGTTTGCGCACAGGTGAAGACGCCTCCTCTCCTACCCGTACACAGAGTAACGGGGGGTATATCGGAGGTAAACGTACTTTCATTTGATCATTTTTGCCAAGGCTGTGAAGCAACCGCATCCAAAAAGACTTGACGTTTCTTTATGTAGATAAAGAACGACACAAGCAGAAGCGCAAATGGCCGCTGGATGCTATGGCCATGGCCCTCTCAGAGTAGGAGAACTCCTCTCTCTCTGAATCTGCTCACTGCCCACGGCTTTTATAGACCCCCTGTCCACACCCTCTCCCAAAGCCACGCCCCTTTACAACTGCTGCCGCTCTCTGAATGGCTACTGCCGGCTTACAGTACGTCTGCTTTGATCTGACAATCGCATGGCTGGATTACACTGCATAATGAAGCTGCATGAGTTTGTTAGCTGACTGACAGCCAACGTAACTGTGAAAGGTAAATAAAAGCAAATAGAAAAAGCAAACAATAAGAAACTGACGCCTCCTCCTCTTCATTTCATTGTCTTTTCCCCTTTTTTTCATTCTTGTTCCTTTCATTCAATGGTTGTCCATCCTTCCCTTCCCCTTGTTTACTCTCCACTATTTCCCTTTGTAAAGTCTTGTCCTGGATCACAGTCCTGTCCTCCTCCACTTTCGTCCATAGCTCTGTCTCCACCTCGATCGTCCTCCTCTCCACAACCAGGAGTAACTAGAAAAACCCAGAGAGGGACACATCCGCTCGCCCCACGGCCCTCCTCTGCTGAAGCCTATTACGTCATGTACCAGTCTCAGACCTGAACACTCTAAACTGACAGAATTGGAATTTGTCAAGTGGCACATACTTAATCGTCCTTTCACACTGAGCGTAATTAAGTGAAGCAAATTTATGACACACTTCAATAAAAACAATAGAACTCTTTGGATCTATTTACACTGGCTGCAACCAATCATAGCACAGCAAAGTAAGGTTGTTGTTGTTGTTTTAGTTTTTTTTTGTTTTTTCCACCCCCCCCCCCCCCCCCCCCCCCATCGCCCATTAGATTAGATTTACAATTGCAATTAGATTTTCTTCCAAAAGAGCAACCTTGTTTTTACAATGTAATGTAATCGTTTTCATTATTTAGTGCATCATTATGTAAAATAATATAGTTTATTATTTTACATAATGACCTACCATTTTACATGACCTACCACTTCATGGATAAGTTGCTGTTGTTTTCAATTGTTTTCACAAACTACTAACAGTTGAACTTGGAATATTTAGTAGTGAGGAAATATCACGAATGACTTGAATTCACAGAGCTCCTGAGAGTGATGCATTCTTTGGCAAATGCAGCCAGCATGGCTAAGTGCTTGATTTTATACACATGTGGTCATGAAAGATAGTGTAGTTTGGCCATTTTACAGATCTCGGTCTTTGATGATAATTGATTCAAACCACCAACTTTCAACTGAAACAGTTTCTATGACTGTGGTGCTGCAGATTCAGTGGCACACAAAGATCTTTTTAGTAATTACTGAAGTTGACAAAATGTTAAAGGGTCATGAAACACTAAGCTACATTCTCAGATTCAGATTACAGATTTTATCTGAGGTGTTTGTATTGCACATCACAGAAACCAAACATTGAATTGACATGTCTGATTGTGACATGTCAAAGAACAACACTAAACACAAACACAGTTCACTGACTATGTAAGTGTTCATTCTGAAACATATACATAGTATGTTTCAGTTACACAAGGGTCTGCATACAGTGCAATTTCTTCATAAGAAGAGTATGCAAGTATTGTAAATACACTTCCCAATTTTTGTAACCTTGTGTTCATGAGTACATTGATATTTTACATGCAGACTTTCAGAGTAAAAATACAAACAGGTTTCATGAGCCTTTAACAGAAACAATAATGAAAATCATTTTAAATGGAACCAATTCTTGATTCCCAGTCTTAGTAAAAAAAAAAAAAAGCCTATTATTCATGGATTTAGCCAACTCTGATCTACAGTAGCTGCAACAGAGTTCTGTGACAGACATGCTCACTGATCTGATCCTATGGGGATTTTGCCAAACCCTGCTGGTTTTTATGGTGTTTTTTTTCCTGTCAGTGATAGATATTTGCACTGCCAAAACAATCTTAATGCCAATCTTAATGCCAATCAGGTGTCTGCCATGCCACCAACGCCATAAAAACCCTTAAGGCCTTTGCTTCAATCCATCTGGCCTGCTTTAGCCACTTTGGGGTCTGTTCAGATTCGATTGCGGACCTTTCAAACCTACCCCGAAATCTCTTCCATCCCTCATCAATCTCTCCCCATGTTTCTCCCCACTCCACATGTCTGTTCATTGTTCTGTATCTCTCTTGGTGTCCCACTGCTCTGCGCAGAGATGGAAGCGTGCGAGGCGACAGCAGGTAAGGGTCAGGTGGGCACCCGCCCCAGGATGCCCACCGCTGCTGCAACATATGGAGGAAGATGAAGATGATGATGATTGGAATGAAGAAAAAGATGTTGAGGCTCAGGGACGTGCAGCTCAAGTCTCCATAACCGTGTCACCAGAGGAAGAAAGCCGTGCCACCCGTGTCTGCCAGCTGTACCCAGTGGTACAGCATCACCCCCGTGTCTCCTTCCTGTTGAGCAGCCTGCTGGTTATGATGTTGATGCTGTGGTGGCTTATCTTCATTTGAGAGACAGCGGAAGAATTGAACTAAATATAAGGGAGGCACCAGCCGCTCTCAGCCTAACTTATGTGGATTATGAGAGAATATTGGAGAGGAGAAGATGGAGACCTTCCTGTTTTTATGTTTTTATTTGTTGTTTTTTCCTTTATGGCTTATTAATTACTTCACTATTTGTCAGTGGATAATGACTGAGAGCTTATAACTTTAAGCTATTTATGAACCATGTCTTAAAACCCCCTGGAGACAAGAGCACTATATTATCTTAATTGGACATAAAGGTTTACTTATCACAGCCAATCATTCTGTTTCATAGAAATGGCTTGTTTTTGGTTTATGGCAGTGTTTGCAAGGGGAGTCTAAATTGAAATTAAATTGTTCTTAGTTATGTGTTTCTAGTTGCAGTGAATTCAGTGAGACATTTTCCATACAGACTACATTTAAAACGTATATGTCTTATGGATATTTTGAGTTTTAAGTGTTCTATTTGGTAAAATCTTTATTTGAAAATGTAATAAATAAATTAATGTCCCATTTCTTATGCTACCATTTAACAGTCTTTGGGGATAACTAGTTTTTTTATATATACATAATAAAAAGAAAATTAACAAAAGTGCTTTAAATTGACAAAAAGTGACAGTAAAGACTTCTACATTGCTACAAAAATGTATCGGTATTAATTAGATGCATGGAAAAAAATGCATTGGTTTCTTTCAAAATTATTAACACACACTATTGTTTTCGTCACTGTAAATAATAAAATAATACGCAAGTAAAATTGATGAAACTCATATGAATTCACTGAAGACTGCAGTATTGGTTAATTCAACATATTACAGTAGAAAACAATCATTTTAAAGAGCCCCTATTATGGGTTTTTGGAAATTACGTTTCATGCAGTGTGTAACACAGTGAATGAGTGAATGAAAACATCCAGCTGAGGTTTAAATCTGAAAGTGCACTGTGTGAAGCAATTGACTCTCAAAAAAGCTCATTTAAACGATTTGTCAATATTTAGAATCTTTAGCCATTTCGTCGTGACGTCTGACCAAAACATTGCCCTGCTCACTTCTTTTACCAATTTTAACATACTTCTGAGTTTGCTCTCCCATTTTCGTTGCTAGGCCACCATCAGCTGTCCTTTTACACCAGACCCAGACAGCACCGCACTGCCTATGAGCCCATTTACTTTCATTACAATGGCTTGAGCCGTGGCAACCAGAACGCACAACCAATCACAACAGACTGGGTCACTAGACCAATCACTGCAGATTAGCGTCAAACTAAGGAGGGGTTTGGAAAAATTAATCACTGAACAAATTATATGGGAGTTGTTGGCATGATTCAATTATTATTATGATAAAAAAAAACTATATTTAACATTTAATTATAATGAAAGTGTTTCTGACCTTGCATGCATATGCGGGACCCCCAAATCCAAATTATAACCTTTTGTAATGCATAATAGGGGCACTTTAAAATAATAATAATCCACGGCATTGCACTATATTTACATTTACAGTACTGCATTTTATGTCAAGAGCATAAGCATAAGAGATTTTTTTAACAGTAAAACAGATCCCAAAAGATTGAGTGTTAGTGTTCAGTATGTTTCTAACATGTTTGTGGGTGGATTTATCTGCAAACTGATTGGTCATTCTTTAAGCCAAGCAAACACTGCTAATTCCATTGATAAATGCATATGTAGTTGTAGATTGTTAAGGTGTGTGCGTGCGTGAGTGCATGTGAGTGTGAGTGTGAATATGTCTGTGTCTCTGCGTCTTTATCCTGTGACCAGAGGATTTTTCTAGACATCTTTTAAGCACACAGTGCACTTTGCTTCTCTTTGCAGATATACATTTTATTAATAACAAAAGGGACATTTATATTTCATATAACACCACCACCACCACCACCACCAAAAAAATAAAAAAAATCGTGACGTATATGTTGTTTAATCCCTTAGTACATCAGCCTATCAGGCTTAAATTACATGCCTCATGAATGTTATCCTATATTTCCATCCCTGGGACACATGCATGCATCATAACCTAAGTAAAATGTCATCCTATCTTTTAATTTATCTTACTATAATATTCACAGCATTTCTGTTCACAGTGAAGCATATGATGCACAGCAGGTTTAGTGTCAGCAATGTCTAGTGTGAAAAAAGACAGATTTTTGTTTTGTTTCATTATTATATTTTATATGCATTTATGTAGCTTCTAAAATGTTGTACACATTTGCACTTCTGTGGACTTTAGTCAGAGTAGATGTTATATTTAATTTGATGCAAGTTTTGATGCCTTAATCACAATGTTCACTACATATTTGCCATGTTCATTCTGTTAACTAATTTGCATTATTTATCTAGTGAATCAGGTGTGTAGGTGCAGTCTGTTCCTATTCAGTAGATTGTCTAAATCATCTCATTTTCTCTTGCCTTGTTTATTTATTTATTATCATGTATAAATACTAAAATTTTTATTTGCTTTAAATTAAGTGTGACATCTTCTCTGACTAAGATTCATTCCATAACAAAGACAATCCAAGGTACAATCAATAAAATGTAAAAAAAAAAAAAAAAAAAAAAACTGCTTTCTTAAGTCATTTTCACATCTTAAGCAATTTTGAGAACCAGTTTAGTCTCATTCAAATTACATTAGAGATTTCCTAATATTATTTTATTGAGCATTTTCTGTAATCTCCATCAAACTGCTCTAAAATAGTTATAAAATAGTTTCACGGATGTGTTTAAGCTCAATATCTTTTGTGATTTTTTTTTTTATTGTTTTTTTTTGTTTAGTTTTTTTTATAGCCAAATAATGTTTATTTCAAGTGAAATTGCAACCACTTCATAACATTCTCTGAAAATACTCTAAAAATGTTCTTTCTTTCAAAATGATTTTTGGATTATATATTTGGCTCCAAGGAACCATAAAGGCTTTAGCAAAATATTAACTATTTGTCCATTTTCTTGGCTCTAACTAAAAGCATGAAAGCAGCTTATGAAAGAATCGTTTTTGCTGAAGCTTTTATGGCTCCTTGGATGCCAAATACATAATCCAAAACATTTTTTCGAAAGATAGAAAGAAAGATTTCTATCTATTATTGTATCAGGGAAAGTTCATGGATGCTTATTTTAGTCTGATAATAGCTACAAGTGTGATTATTAATATAGCCCTCCAACAGTTGATCTAGTTTCACACTCAATTTACTTTCCATACAAGTGTGCACACCAACTGAGTTGTTTAGACATTAATGCAAGTCTGGAAACCTTTCCACTGCAAGTCATGGCTTTGGCACCTTGTGCACTTCCGGGTCCACATGATAGCTTAATGTACCTATATTTTTTCATGTAAATATACTAAACTTTTGCTCGGCCTCTTTTAAATGTACTAATAACTGTGTGAAAGGATTCTTTCAGACCTAATGCAAGTTGTCACACCGAGCTGTTCTGTTGAAAGTGCCACATGGTGAGCTTATGATTTGGCTTGAATTTGACATTGCGTTCATTTCCTGTTGACATCCATCAACTCGATGCCACCTTTATTGGATGAATAAAAACATTCGACTTACGATGTGCCAAATATTCCTAAATCAAAAGCTTTTTTGGCAGATTGCCTGCAGATAAAAGATTAAAACTCCAAACTAAAGTCATTTGTGATGGTTTTGCATTTCATAATCTGCATATCTGAGCTGAGCGGTATGAGTAATAGAAGTGGTGGACTCCTAAGAGTGATGAGGGCTCAGATGTATGGAGTTTGGGAATAAACACTCTCCTCAGCCAGTGTTTGTGAGCCTCTCTGATGGATTTTGCTGTCCCAAGGCTCTTCTCCACTGGGACACACTTTAGTTCAGCATAATTTCATTCCAGCAGAGAGTGATTATGACAGAAATCATTATTTCCGATAATTTCCCTTGAAATTGATGTTAATTTACTCAATTTGTGAGGAGCAATAGAATGTCATCGTAAGCTACACATCCAAAATGAGCTACATTACTGCTGTTGAAGTCAATGTTGTAAGTATGAACTTTTAGATTAGTTGTAGTCAATTTCATCATTTTAATGTGTTTGAATAATTGGGCAGCGCTAATTTCAAAATGCATTTCTCTGCATGAATATAAACTGCTGGAAGGCAATTTTTATACCACTTACATTTAGGAAATCCAATTAGTCTGCCATTGAATGTTTTCAAATAATTTTATGGCTCTGCTTAATGTAGAAGTAAATAATTTGATTGTAGAGGTTGATAAAGTACATGTGAAATTACAGATGTGGTTATGCTTTGTGCCTTTTCTAGCCTTGTTTTTTATTTATTTATTTATTTTGCCAGCCATCCAGAATCTCACCAGACTAAGCATTTTTTTGTTTTGCTTTGTGTCTAGTAGTTTTTTTTTTCCAGAGGAAGTCAGTACAGAATTCAATACAGTGAAAAGACTTGAACAGGGGTTCCAGATGGTGTTTAATAATGGTTAATGTGTGGAGCTGAAGTTAATGTAGTGAAAAAAAGCAATTTTCCAATCACTTTCTTCTCTGTCTTGACCCCTCTCGCAGTCACCTGTGGTGAAGACAAAAACTATCACCATTTCTGATGTCACCAACTCACTTCGCAGCGAAATCACCACCAAGGACATCCCGATAGTGCATACAGAGACCAAGACCATCACCTATGAGTCTGCACAGGTAAGGGGGCTGATTTTTATTTATTAGGAATGGTAAAGGAATCTTATTCATTAGGAATCTTAAAGAGAGAGTTCACATCCCCCCCCCCCCCCACCCACCATTTGTGTCACCATTTACTTAATCTGTTTCAGTTTCTTTCTTTAGTTGGACACAAAAGTTAGTTGGACAATTTTTTGAAAAATTTTGGAAACTGATAAACATTGACTGCCACAGTATTTGTTTTTCCTACTGTGGATGTCAATGGTTACAGGTTTCCAACATTCTTCAAAACATTTTTTTGTGTGTTAAATAGAAAAATGAAACTCAAAAAGCTTTGAAAGCACTTGAGCTTGACTAAATTGTGAGAAAATGTTAATTTTTGGGTAAACTATCCCTCTGATGCACCTGCCTTGTCCCCCAGGCCTGTGTACATCTTACATTTCATACTGTTGATCGGAGACTAACATGATGCAGGACAACAACTCACTGCACAATGGAGTTTATTCAGTGCAGTTATGTAATGATATTAGGGAAAAAAAATATCGTATGAGGTTTTTGTCTCACATTTGTATCATGTGATAGAGTTAAGCAATATCACATCAGTATTGAATGCAAAAGGGCTGTTTTGCAAATCTTATATTAATTCTGTACATTTTGTGTATTTTTGATATTTAAAAATAACATTGCTTTTGTCAATTTTTCCAAGAAAAAGATTAAGCAACGGAAGTACTGCATGAGGTCCTTTGTGTAGAGAAACATGCTTTATCAACACAACTGTGGTTTATTTCTGAACGATCCACTTTTTTTAATGAATTGATTGAACTGATTCAGTTCCCTCTTTACAAAGAGCCATACATTTAATTCCTGAATGAAATAGGATGTAAATTAATCAAATGAATAAATGACTCAGTGACTTTATACAAGAAATGGAAATTTGTTTATCATTTTGCTAACCTTCACATTGTTTCAAATGTATGAATGTCTTTGTTTTGGAAATAAAAGATATTGTAATGAATATTAGCAACCAAACCCTTTTATACGTGCAGTAAACATTCTGTAATATTTGCAGATATCTAAGATCTAATTAATAGTAATCTATTTCATTGAATTTTATTTTATTTATTCGATTAACAGCACTACTCTGAAAATTTCAAACATGGAATGAAAAATGAACTGGGATGCAAAATTGATCAACATTAAAGGTTTCGTTCACCTCATAGGCATTCTGTTATCATTTACTTATCAAACATATTTTTTTATATTTTAAATCAAATCTGCGATTTCTGTTCCTCTAGTGAAATTATATTCACCAAAAACAGTGATAATTTAAATCCATATAAACTGAGTGGCTTAATTGAAGTTCTCTAAAGACATATGGGTGCTTTATCAGAAGAACAGATGTAATTTAGGCTTTTATTCACATATAAACATTGATTAGTGAACAATGTTTACCATGTTCAAATTTGGCCATAGAAAATTGACCATCTATGTTTGTTGTATGAGAACCAGGGAGGATTGTGTTTGCATGTTTCAGCTGTCATCAGAACCAATGATTTTATTGTTTGTTCATTCATTCGTTCGTTCAATGTTGCACTGAAAAACTGTACTTTACTTAATTTACTTGTATTTTTATAGAACTTGCATTCTCTTGATGGAAATAATATGAGTTGGGTGGGAAAACTATATTTCAGTGCTTTTGCAAGAAAATGAAAGACGTTTTTAAGAAGAAAAAATGTGTGACAGATGGTTTTGCAAGCAAACGTGCTGAAATGTAATTTTCTCCCATCACATGTTTTCTCAATCACCAGGTCCCCTTAGTATCTGCAGTAGCTCCGAAATAGTTCTGGGAGTAAGCGATAAATGAAAGCTGTAATAGTGGAAGCATACTCTAACTGCATGTGTTTGTTTCTTTGTTTGTTTGTTTGTTTGTTTGTTTGAAAATAGCCTAATGCCCTAGCAGAAAAGGAGTCTGGGATGCTGTTGAGTGCTCAGACCATCACCTCAGAGACTGTGAGCACCACCACCACAACCCAGATCACCAAGGTATCAGCCTCTCACATAAAATTATGCCAACATCTGCAATGCCATGAAAGGTCCTGCATCATCGGCTGCTTAAAGAACTGACCGCAGTTAATGATTGTATCGCATTTAAATGATTTAATTAGCAATTTACACAAAACAGTTCGAGAAATATCCAACATACATCTGAATTGCAATTGCTACATAGAGTACTAAAGTCAGGGCCTTCTACAGTACAGCTGCCAGGAGGCTGGGTACATGAGATAAAGGAATTTATTAATTACAATTTATATCACCATTCTACAGTATCTTTCCATTTTGCAAGTTAGCCAAGAACTGCCGTACTGCACAGATGAGATATTCACTTCACTGTGTTTCTGGCTCTCTCTCATTCTCTCGTTCTCTTCCCTTTCTCTGCTCAAGACGGTGAAAGGCGGGATCTCAGAGACCCGTATCGAGAAGAGAATCGTGATCACTGGAGACACTGAGATTGACCATGACAAGGTGAAATGCACCTACAGTTAATAACCACATCGGTAAAAGCTGATGTAGGCTGTTTTTAAAAAAACGTATTCATTCTAGAGAGATTTTAATAAAAAGAAAAAAGTTCAATATTTGGTCCAGTTGAACGAAAGAGAAAAAAAAAACTAGGGCTGTCAAAGAGAACATGTAAATGTTTGCAATTAATTCCAAATCCTTAGGTAATAAATTAAATGCAAATAAATGTCTTGAGTATGCAAATTATGTTACATCACATTTATTAATTAACATCTGGACATTTTTTGGCTGGATAAAGCAAACCAGCGTCTCGCTAGTAAAGTTTTGATTTACAGTATAAGGATTGTGATCTTGTATACTGTGTAGAAGGGAAAAGTATATGTAGAACTGTCCTGTCAGCAACATTTTCCGGTGAGCATGTGCGGTTCGTGCATAGATAAATATACAGGTTTCATGAACAGAATATCCACAGAGCAGAAAACTGAGCTGTTTTGAACTTTGAAGCTCATGTACTTTGGTCAAGGCTGCAACAACCCGCCCTTAGCATGGTGTAATGAAATTAATGGATTTCATAGCGCAGTGTTTTTTTGCATTCTATGTGAAAGCCACTTTACACTGTGCAATGACTACTACTGGCAGTAGAGGGCAGTGTGGTACAGCTATGGCTATTTTTGGCTAAATTTAAAAAATTGTCAGCCAAAAATAGCATTTTTGGTTCTCTAGTTGTGATATTTTTATAGGTGCTTCGGTATGCATCAATGTACAATATAAACTATATAGACTTAATTATTTTGGAGACTTTTTGGAGTCTACATAAGTGTATTTTTTGGGGAAATGCATCTAAATTTACCTTGATAATAATTGTTTATAGTAAATGAGGACAAAATAAGCCATAATAATACTTATACCATATTAAGCCATAATTATAATAATACATAATTTCAAGAGAGTGCATTTCATTGTGATTTGTTGCATAAAAAGGCTATTAAAAAAATCACAATTTAAACGTTTTTATGTCGTGACAGCCCTAACAAAAGCTAAATGCTAAAAGTATTTGTTTTTAAACTGTTTTGATTACCTCATGCTTTCAATAATGACTCTGTGGGGACATTACAGTGTATTATTGGAATAGGTTCTACATCTTCTGTAGCCTAGCAGTCTGGTTTAAATGCTGTCCTCTCTGGTCACCAGGCTCTTGCTCAGGCTATAAAGGAGGCGAAGGAGCAGCACCCCGACATGTCTGTCACTAAAGTGGTGGTGCATCAGGAAACAGAGATTACCCCTGAGTAGCTCCTGTATGAGACACAGGTTAGTATTCGTCTGTGATTATAGAACTAGTAACGGCAACTACAGTGAGAGTGATTAATATTTTATACATTTAATTTACTTTTTTTTTAAATATTGAAATTATCTGCATGCCTCTTACAGTAACGTGTCCTTGTCGTTAGCCACTATGTTTTATTCAGTTATGATCCTTATAGGAAAATAAAAAAAAAAAATCAATGAGCAGTGGAAAGTGGTGCGTGTTGAATTGGTAGGTGCAATTTGAAAACTAAAAAAAAAATGAATCAGAAATTATTATTTTAGGTCAGTTATAAATACAATTTTGAAGACTATGAACCATTTTAATCCTTATAATTTATTCTTATAAAAAATAGCAGATTTTGATTTTGTCATTCAGATGGGAGTAGTTAAAAGAGGACTGCTGTGAATATAGGCAGTTCAGTGGTGAGATAAGAGACTGACATAAATCTTTAAAAAACGTTATACTGCAGACATGCATTATTTGAAGATCTTAAGGCTGAACTACTTACATCCAAGCTAGAGCTTATTTTATTCTAATGACTGATTTCTTTCTTTATTTAAATTTAAAAACACATTTTTGGGCATGCTTTTATTTTCTAAAAACTGGGGAAAAAAACATATCAAAGATCTAGTTTCATTCCAGATCTACGATTTCACCCCATAAAATGCTTCCACTTTTAATATTGCATACTGCACTGATTAACACAAAGCAGTATTGCCAGTATTGCTGCACAAATACATCATGGTATGAGTAAATACTTCTTTTCAGCCTCTGTGGCCCAGATCTTTTAGTTTAGGACTCTAATAGCTCTTGCGTTTGATAGGTTTATGGCATGTATTTAAATCTGCCCTCTCATGGGCAATAAAGCCACACCATCTTCCATTAAATCCATCAAAGCATTTCATTACAGCATGCCATTTCCGTTACAGCAAGATACCTTTTAAAAACAGTAGAGGAAACTGCAGAATTCAGCAAGCTTACCACTACAAACAAACCAAAACCCTTTAATAAGCAGGTAATGATAGAAACCCTCCATTATAGACCGCATACAAACAAGAAGTCATTAGGATCTCAGAGAGTAAGACACAGACGCGCAAACTATATGGTTTAGTGTCATCATTAACTGCGCTCCAATGAAAACCTCTGTCTTTTCGACAGCGCTGATATGCTCCTATATTTACAGCTGTTCATGCTTGTAGCAGGGTTGTTGGCTTTTAGGGTTTTAAAGTCTTGTTCAGCTCCAGAATTTTAACTGAGTTAGCAAAGAAGATGCAGAAAAAAATTTGATGATAGAAATGTTATAATTTATTAGAGGACACCTAATATTAGACTAAACTTTGTATAAATCTTGTTTTACTATATTTCAACAATAGTTCAATAATTCAATAATTACTCACCCTCATGTCTTTATGAAGCCCCAAGACCTTCATTCATTTTTGGAACACAAATTAAGATATTTTGATAGTTCCTGATCCTCCATAGACGCAAATGTTCCTGACTCATTCACAGTCCGGAAAATACCAAATAAATTCTCAAAACAGACCATATGCCTTTTGTGGTTCAATCGGAATATTACGAAGCTACAAGAATACTGGTAACACTTTACAATAAAGTTGTATTAGTTCATGTAACGCATTTACTAACATGAACAAACAATTTATTACAACATTTATTACAGTATTTGTTCATGTTAGTTTATGACAGAACAGTTGCTCATTGTTAGTTCTTGTTAACTCACGGTGCATTAACTAACATTAACAATATTGAATTTGGATTTTAATACTGTTGAACTATGATTATGAAATGATGTACAATCATTGTTCATAATTAGTTCATGTTAGTAAATAAAGTATCACTTTATTTTGATGGTAGCTTTAATGCATTTTGTTGAATTTAAGTTACATTGCATCTACATGCCAACTAATTCTCATTAGATTATAAGTAGACTGTTAGGTTAGGCTTAGGGTTAGTGTTAGTGTAAGTTGACATGTACTTTCAAAGTTTCTTATAGTCAGTCAAATGTGTTGAAGAAGCAGTATCAGCAGATATTAAGCAGACAGTCTACTAATACTCAAATGAGAAGTAATTGGCATGTAGTTGCAATGCATCTTTTAGTCAACAAAATGTGCAATAGGGACAAAATAGTGTTACCGTAAACACATTAACTAATAAAACCTTATTGTAAAGTGTGACCAGATTGCACTTTAAACAAAAGTAATGACTTTATTCAACAGTTTCTTCTCCTCAGTGTCAGTATATTATTCTGATGGAACCACTGAAAGCATATGGTCTGTTGTTAGGATTTTTTGTTTTATCTTCTGGATATGAATGAGTCGAGACCGGAGGAGGATGGAGGATGAGGGAGCTCTCTGACTTTATCTTAAATATCTTAATTTGTATTCTAAAGACTAACAAAGTTCTCAGGGGCGACATGTGGGTGAGTAATTAATAAAATAATTAACATTTTTGGATGAACTAACCCTTTAGAGGCTCATGAAATGCCTTTAACTTAATGTGTACTGTTCTCTGAAGGTTCACTAATGGTATCAAAAAACCAAAAACATAATTTAGAAGCAATAGGCTAATTTCCTTCATGTTTCACCTCCGCCTGTTGAAATAATCATTACAATTGGCATAGTGGATTATAGACTAAGAAGTAAACACCCACTCATATGATTGGCTCACAATTGTGAATATTCAAACTTTTTGAAAATAATCAGGGCAGCGATTTTGACCACCAATGTAAACTTCTTCATTTATGTTTGACAGCCTACAACATTCATAGTTGGATACTGCTGTGATTTATGTTAAAATAGCAAAACAACTCTGTACAATACAATTTCTAACACTTGTGTGGGGCGACACTACTGTTGTATCCAATAGTTGCCACAGAATCCTCTTAACTTTCATTAATGCGCTTAAATTTCATATCATCTCACTAGTCCCACAGTTTGGAAGATATTAACATCAAAAAACAATCAGCAACTTTGGTTTCAAGAAAAACAAGGCTAGCAAGTTAGTCTAGAGTCTCAGCATTAGGCCTGTAAATGTGGCTCTTTCAGTCTGTTTGTGTGAGGCGTTGGACGTCTGGTGCTGTGTAAGCAGCTGTCAGAATGGTATGTATACAGACACAGAACTCCCAGAGGATAATGGGTAAAACTGTCATGCTGGTTTGTTCCCACAGTGCATTGGTCTGTGCGTGCAGAGACCCAGTTCACCCCATTCGCCCCATCAAATGTTTATTTCACTTTTACTTCACTCAGCCAGAGTGAGCTTTCGTATTTACCATTCAGCATTCATTATTTCCTTACACGCTCCAGGCTTTCCAGGTTTTCATGACTGTTTACATTTTGCCTGACCAGAAATGCTGTCCTGTTTGTTCTTTCTTGCATGATTGTTGATCAAGCTTTGATCTCACATCAACACAGGGTGAAAAACAGGACCAGTCGGGTTTATGAATGTGAAAAAAAATCAACAACGCAAGAGCCCTCATGTCCAGCCCCTTCTCATCAACCCACCATATCTACCAAGTTCCTCCAAGGACAAACACTTCCTGTAGCAGCACATGTCCCATTCGTCCAAGGTAGACCTACAACATCTGTCAGGTCTCAAGCATCTCGTACTGCAAACTGAGCATCATCTATTCTCAGACCAGTTCTCATCCAGATCCCAGAACCTCACCTCGGACAGCCTTTTCCCAAAATCCTGCTTTAGCTCCACCTCTTTCAAGACATTCCATTAAGGACTGAACCATTTTCAAAATCGTTTTCTAAAACAGTGGCAAGAGCAGCTTTTTATCTCAAATTCATACAATATTTTTAGGGTGGATTCCAAAGGGATGGTTCACATAATTACAACTGGGAGGCGGGAATTTAAAGGACAATTTTCTAAAGTGTCAATTTGTTGTTGTCGTTGTTGTTGTTGTTGTTGTTGTTGTTGTTGTTTTGTTTTTTTTTAACTTAATTTATTATTTTTTTTATCGTTTTTTTTTATGATTATAGATCTTATTATATTGTTACATTTATCATTATACATCTCAGACAGGGTGAAGGAGTGTCTTTCATAATCTAAAACTCTTTAAGGGGCGGTTCACCCGGAAATTCTAATTCATTGTTTAGTGATGCAGACAGTTAGGCAGAATGTTCATTCTGCTTATTTCCGTTCTTTTCCAAAGACTTAGTATGTGTGTACAGGAGGCTAAACAGTATCAGGAAATCTTCTGGTAAACACAAAAAGGAAGATCTGCTGCAGGGATATTTGTTTCTGACAACTGTATTGAACTGTAAAGGGCAAGATTGTAACTTAAGGGGGTCACACACGGACTGCCATTTTTTAAAAAATAGTTCAAAACATTTTCTATTAGTGTATGCACACCAGTGTCTATCCACAGTACCCAGGTACGACTCAGGACGCTGTTCAAATTCCTGCCATTCCACAGAGTGCCATCTGAAGTCTTGTATTAAATAGCATTATAGAATGTGCTCCTCCGGTGTGCAATAACTCAACTTGCCATAGACGTGGATTAGTGCTACGCTTCTCGCCCAATTTAAGAAGAGAAGAAACAGGTGGATTGAGCATTACTTCGTTTTTGTGCATCTTATGACACATCATGTCCTCTTTTTGGTTTATTTAGATGTTTTTGGTCTGTGTGGCGTTCATATGTCAGTCAACTGCATCAGAGTTTATTTGTAAGCTGTAGGGATGGCTCGATACCATAATTTTGGATTTGGTACGATACCAAAATGTAATACCTCGGAATCGATACTAAATCATTACCATATGCGACAAATAACCAGCCTTAAAATTTGATTGAAATCTTTATTAAAATAATGAATTATATAATAATTTAACAAAAGATTGTTACATTTTGATGAAATGATGTTAGATACTTGTTTGAAACACATTGTTAACATATACCTGTATGTCATGGTTCATATACCATCTATAATTAATTTGAAATAGATTAAGTATTTCTGTGTACCACCTTTTCAGTGTTCTTGCTGTGCTTATTTGCTGTGCACCAAATTTCAAATGGCAGCATTCACACAACAAACCTCACTATCAGAGCAATCACACAGTTCGTTTTAATCAAACCAAACATTCCAAGTGTGCACTCGCCCTTAAATTTAGGGGTGTTTCACCCAAAAAAATCCTTCATGAAGTTTCAACCCAGCATGGCCTGATTTCTATTGCGGTATGTAAAAGAAGATATTTTTGAAGAACCAACATTCTTCAAAATATCCTCTTTGTTATGTGAGAGTGAATAAATACATTCATCCCTTTAAGTCCCACCACCCACTGCTTTCGCTGTTTTCTCAAATGTAATTTTCAATCACATCAATTTAAATGGTTTGATGCCAGTAATGTCAAATAGCATTTATATTCATGAGTCTTGCATCAGATCAAAATAGATTTGAATAATACGAAGGACAGTGATTAAATTTGTTCCTCACATAAAACTACAACATGACTTGGATTATCATGAGGAGTCATCTAGTTTAAAATAAACATCTTGCTGAGTTTTAGATCTGAGACAGTCTCAGGCTTTTCGTTTTATGGAAAAGAGCACCATGAGCGTTCTCAGTCTCACAGAGCAAAGCCAGTCATGTAGATTCATAAAGGTGTCAGTAAATGATGACAGAATTGTAATTTTTGGGTGAACTGTTCCTAATCCAGAGCTCCATCCTGTTGTAAAGTCCCATATATTATGTTCCTCTTAAATGTGAAAGTATTATTTTGTTTTTGGTGTAAAAAAAACAATAATGTGTTCTTTTCATTCAGAATGCTGGAGCAATTTCAGATGTTTTCTTGTGTTTTAAAGTTCTATTACTTTGCATATTTGTTGAAGGCTTTTTTTGTTTGTTTGTTGGTAATGTTGTCCTGTGTCATCAATGGATCGGGGTCTGATAAAGATGGGTGGGGTATTGTAGTTAAACTACATCCTATGATATTTCTATTTATTTTCAGCTTTTTTGTTCTCGTTACCGTGTGTGTACTTTGCATTTTAGATGCCCTGCTTTCTTAAATGCAGCTTGGATGTTTTTTTGTATTAGATCCAGAATCCCAAACACCAGCTCCCGCCAGTTTTTAAATGGGATTTGCAGGGATAACTTTGTTCATTTTCAGTATATTTCTACTTTTCTACTAGAGGGGGCAGTATGTTCTTATCCACGAGGTCTACAGCAGATCTGCAAAGCCTTCAAAAAAAAAAAAGAGCATCCACACACAAGCTGAAGTGGTTTGGGATGAATTGGAATTGATTCACCTTGGAATGGAGTTAATTAGCAATTAGGTGATTTAAATGTCATAAATCTGAAAAGTGATCAGATGGAATCTAATTGAAATGTGTTTCGTTCATTCACGGAGACATTATAACAGCTCCGATTGACTTTGAAGGTCAAGACTTGACCATTTTTGTGCAGCAACTCAATTCTAGAAATTCAAAGTGGGATTTGTGGATGTTATGTTGTACATCAACACTGCCGGTGGCGTAAGAGCATACTGCCCTGTGTCCAGCTGACGAGTCCAGCACGTCCAGTTTTTAAATGTCTATTTTAAAATGTTACGCTTTTATAATAGTTCAGATAGTATCCTGTACAGAGAACGAGGTGTTGTAGTTCGTTCAGTGTGTTGTTTTCTTCATTGTGGCACTCCTTTCCTATGCTAATCTGGGGTGAAGAAAAGACAAGAATGGTACGTTTTGTCCTCAGAGGATCTTTTTCTTCTCATAACGCCCCTCTTTTTTTTGCCATCACTGAAAAAAAGACAAATGTACAATATAGCACCATGCACTGAATAAACTCCAACTTAGTCACATTCTTGGCAGTGTTTCATGAGTTTTTTTTATTATTATTATTATTATTCACAACCTTGTTTATTGTGTGTCTCCTAGTTTTTTGTCAAATTAATTATTTCTGGTACCTCTTGAATATACAACTAACACCTATTTTTTTCACAATCCAATCCATTCCCCACTGATAAAAGAAAAAGAAAAAAAAAGTTCTGCTCATAATTTTTCCCGATTAACACCATGTTTCACATAGAAAAGTCATAATGCAGAAATTAAATGGGATGTAAATGTGATCTATATCATGTCAATTGGATTTCATGGTGATCAGGTATTTTTAGTTCCTAATGGCAGACTCATGATAACGTTATAATTTTCAGTTGTCAAGAACTTAATGTTTGCAAACACACATACACGTGTATACAGAGGTTCCAGTCATTAAACAAAAGCATATAATAACTTAAATTCTATTTAAATTGTAAAGTTGTAAAGATGTAAATATCCAGTAGGAGAAATAGGAAAAGAAATTAGGTAAAGGAAGAATTTTGCAATTGGATTGTGACTCCCAGAATCGGAATCAGATCTGATCATGAAGTCCCTAAAGATTTCCACCCCTAATATACATGAAATCCAACAAGTTTAAAAACTAGCCGATCGTTACCATTTATTTCCCCAATTTAGGCTTTCGTGAATGAGGCTTAAAATTGACCAGTTCCCAAAATAAATACAAAACCATTCTTAATTCAAAAACAGTTGATCCAGAAAAAAATATAATGCAATATTTATTGATATAGTAGCATAATGCAATTTATGAGCTTTTATTGCAGGCTGGGTAATTTTTACTGGGACATCACGCTTGTAGATACAAAAATCTATATTGTGATTTTTTTATAACAAAGAATTCCAGACATGAACCTCGATGACACATGAAACACATTCTTATACAATGTTTAGGAAAATGCCAAAACAGCCATTCTGTACCGTGAAGTCGATGTGTCAGCCATAGCCTTCCATACTATAATCAGATCAATGTGGTCTACAGTCTCACATAAAATCAGACTATCATAACAGTTTAATTTGAATGACTTCACATGTCAACTGATCAATCGCAGAGCTTGTAAAGTGTGTGCAAAAAGATCCACATCACTATGATCTTGCTTTGACCTTCAAAGATTACTCAACAACTATTGGCGCAATTAATAGAATTATAGAAACATTGCATGATTGTCACACATTCTGGATCCTAAAAAAGAGGGAAAAGGGAAATATAAACGAGCACAGGGCACATTTAGCTTTAAGTCCATGTGAACCGGAAGTTGCTGAGACTTTTATTTTAGTATGTTGATGTACTTCCAAGTGGGCCTCACGGTGGCGCAGTGGGTAGAATGTTCGCCTCACAGCAAGAAGGTCGCTGGTTCGAGCCTCGGCTGGGTCAGTTGGCGTTTCTGTGTGGAGTTTGCATGTTCTCCCCGTGTTGGCGTGGGTTTCCTCCGGGTGCTCCGGTTTCCCCAAAGACATGCACTATAGGTGAATTGGGTAAGCTAAAATTGTTCGTAGTGTATGTGTGTGAATGAGAGTGTGTGGATGTTTCCCAGTGATGGGTTGCAGCTGGAAGGGCATCCGCTGCGTAAAACATATGCTGGATAAGTTGGCGGTTCATTCCGCTGTGGCGACCCCAGATTAATAAAGGGACTAAGCCGAAATGAAAATGAATGAATGAATGTACTTCCAACTGAAATAGAATATAAAGTAGGGGACGGGGCTTTCTTTTGTGCATCATTTCCTCATAGCAAACTAACGGTATAAGGGTATATTATACCGTTATATTGCTGTGGAAGCCTTCAAATGCAAAAGCTTTCATTCCAGATTACCAAAACAAACACATTTTTTCAGTGGATTAACTTGCACGGATAAATTATTAATGAATAACATTGTAAGCTAGCAAAATAAATAGTACATTTTGATTTCGCACAGACTAAGGTGTGCAGTTAAATGGATAT
>CAIGQW010000415.1:1531243-1560683 GCA_903798125.1 Danio choprae | reverse complement strand
ATTCTCTTCACTGTTAACTGTATTTTGTATAGAACTACCATTCTCTCCTTGGTCAACTGTATTCTTTATAAAACTGCCATTCTCTTCTCTTCACTGTTAACTGTATTCTTTATAAAACTCCTATTCTCTTTACTGTTAACTGTGTTCTTTATAGAACTGCTATTCTCTTCACTGTCAACTGTATTCTGTATAGAACTACCATTCTCTCCATGGTCAACTGTATTCTTTATAAAACTGCTATTCTCTTCACTGTTAACTGTATTCTTTATAGAACTGCTATTCTCTACACTCTTACACTGTCTTCAATCGGTAACAGAAGCCCAAACCATCTCATCAGGTTTCCCTCGATGTGGAGGAGCAGCGGCTCTACTCTAAGTTTCTGCCGGGTGACAATACTTTTCACCCATAGGTGAGAGTAGGAACGCACATTGACTGGTAAATTGAGAGCTTTGCTTTTCGGATCAGCTTCTTCTTCACTACAACAGACCAGTACATTGACCACATTACTATTTCCACTGCACCAATCCATCTGTCAATCTCATGTTCCATCCTTCCCTCACTCATGAACAAAATCCCAAGACACTTCTACTACCTGTCTCTCTTCCTGTCTCTACCTGTGTAATCCTCAGACACAAATTCTGACCCTACAATTTATATGTTGCTGCAGAAATCAAGATTCATTAGACCAGGTAACCTTTCAATTTTCTATTGTCCAGTTCAGTGAGTAAATTGTAGTCACCCTGTTTGTCGCCAGTATGATCTTCTGCTGCTGTAGCTCATCTGCTTAGCAGTGTTGTGTGTTTAGAGATGTACTTCTGCAGAAGTAATGAGTGCTTACTTGAGTTACTGTTGCCTTTCTATCTGCTCAAACCAGTCTGGCCATTTTCCTCATGCATCAACAAAGCATTTTCTCCACACTTTGGACATTTTCTCTTTTCCTAACCCTAGAAATGGTTGTGCAAGAAAATTCCAGTAGATCAACAGTTTTAGCAATAATAAAATAAATAATAACAAAACAAATTTAATCCCCTTTCCACCCCATCCTGGTTCTTGTTTTGAACTTCAGAAGATAACATGACCACATCTACATGCCTAAATGTCGCATTGATTTTCTCTCATGTGATTGGCTGATTAGATACTTTCATTCACATACAGTTGAATAGGTGCACCTAATAAAGTGTATGGTCAAAAGCATTCATGTCAAATTATATAGATTCAATTTTTAGAGATTATTCTTTGAAAGCATCGACTTGTGTCATGTGACAACTTTACCACCTGACCACCATAGATTCATTTAGTCATAGCTAGTGTTGAGTTTGAATTTGACACTGAATTTTGAATTGAACAATATGAACAACATTGAGTGCTGTTGTCTCAAATTATGGGAATTATGAGACAATGTGAACACAATTGTATTTTTAACTACATTATATATGTTCTTTATTTTCATCAATACTTCAATTTAGACCTTAAAATCCACACTAAAAAGGCTTAATATGTGTCCTAGACATAAACATTATATATGGTGGGCTATAAACTGTATATGGACTGGACTCTTTTTCATCTGAAGGCTTTAGCATTTGAAGTTTTATTATCTTTTTTATGTTCACTTTGCTGCTATTCAATTTGCAAAGTCGAGGAAAGGGAAGCTTTAACTTCTCCCTCTTCGCAATGAAGGAATAACAGAATGTTTTATTGAGGTGCTTATGAGTATATGTTTGCCATAAGATTTATTTTGTTGCCGTCTCAATGACATGAAAGTGGTCCCTGGGTCTCACCAGCCAAAAGTAACAATTCAACAGCCTGTAATGACCTACTCATCATATGCTGACAGAACCTCAGCTGACTGTACTGCATCTCTGTCTTTCACAAACACGCACACACACACACACACACACACAGACACACACACACACACACACACACACACACACACACACGTCTAATGACTAATCATAAATACAGTAACAGGAGCGAAATTGTTGTCTAGGACAATAATTGAGACTTTATTTATCCCACAGGATAAATTCAGAGGCAGAATGACCCACACTGAGGTCTTTAAAACAGCCCTGAACACTTAATCTGACTGGACATTGCTAGCCAACACAAGAAGAAAACAGTGCCAGATTTTGACAGTTTACATAAATACAATAATTGCAGAATGTAAAAGACAAATTCAAGCATTCTATGCTCAGTATTCATATTCTTTGAATAAATGACAAAACATCAGTTAATTCATCTGGCAGAGATTTTTTTTCTCTCCTATTTATTTAATATCTGCTTTCAGTGAAAATTAAAAACAAAAATTATTTAGGTTTCAATTTTAACCTTTTTAATTTAACCTTCAATCAAGGTTGCAATTCTTTGCCAGTGAAATAGCAGAAATCAAGATTTTACAGGTAAATATATCTTGTTGGTATGTTTGTATGTATTTTTTTTTACCACAACATTTTGTCACATTCTGTTATGGTTTTGGGATTCTTTGTGTGGTTTGTTTTGATTAATGTATTGTTTTCTTTGTTGTCATAGTTATTACTCATTGTGTTTATCATCATCAACGCCACTGTGGCTTTCAGATCTTTACATTGTTTTCTTTTTGCATTGTACAGACAATGAATGGTGCTGCCAGTGTATGTACACTTAACAAAAACAATGTTTCGATTTTTAAAAGACGTGATGTGAAGTGTTTTTGAAGACCCCACCAAAATCTCTCTGTGAGCTATGATACAGGTGTGGATAAATCTGTACCTGTTCTCGACTCTCCAATGTATTCTCGTTGCTAACTTGGTGTTTTTGTGCTCTTGTTTAAACTCCATGGACGACATCAATCACATGACAAAGAGTTCCAGAACACTCCCACTGATTGTATAATCATCACGGAGCAATTGTAGCTCAAAACAAAATAAAAGCTGAAACAAAATCAAAACAAACATAATTTTGGACAGATTTTGTTTGAAATTACTATTATTTATGATCACGTGGTGGTAGTGGTCATGTGATTTGGTTTTAATGGCAGCTGTGCAAACTCAGTCAAGTTAATGAGGTCAGACAGGAAAGATCACCTTACATTTGTTTCAGTACATTTGTTTACATTTGTTTTGTTACAATACATATTACAAGAGAACATTTGATTTCAAGTGGAGTTGAGATTTTAAGCTTTTATTTGAGGCAATATTCACTGAAATTCAGCTTCTTTTTTATATTTTACCTACATTTGGGTAGAAACCACCCAGCATTTTCAATTCAGTTTAGTGACTGAACTTTTCAACTGTGCCAGTGACACTGTTTGGTCCATGAAGTATCTGTCCTTGTGCAATGTCAGTGACTCCTCACTGTGAGAGCCTGCAGCATTAACAAAGGCAGAAGACACACTAGGAGACATTATGCTGTCTGATGGCACCCGACAGCAGAGTAGAGGAATAAACCACTGCCTGAAGGTGATAAAAACTGACTTACAAAGGCTCTTCAGCTTTAATTTAATAAATCAACACCTAAATTATAATAATAAGCAAAAATTAAAATATGTGTCCAAAACCTAGTTAACTGCTTAGACCGTTTTACTTCTAAATTTGACTTTAACATTTGTCAGGCATAGCACAATTTTACTGCCTTATAAAATAACATATTGCCTGACAAGTTGGCTGTCTATGTAGACATTAGAAAGTAAAACTGTACTAGATTTTTACAATAGAGCTTGTCTTGGCTCACGTAAGTATGAAGAATATAGATTTTCAATTCTGTTACTGAACCTCACCTGTGTTTGTCTCCCACTCACGCTGAACTCACTGGAATCTGTTCAATATGGCAGGAATGATGATGAGCAAAAACACTGTCTTTCTTTCTGTCTCTCATTACCTGCAACCCGAGCCCCCGAAGTACATTGCTGCATACTTCAGCGCACATCTGCAATATCATTCATGCACCGCTGTTCATAGTCCTTGTTTACTTTCTTCTCTAAATTTCCAGCACTTTAACCATGACAGGAATATAATGTTTGGATGTTTGTGAATATGATGGATTTTTTGGCATGAATCAATAATAGAGTAAACTGTGAACTAAAATCTATTTTTGTTTGGATTATTCAGTGGTTAAAGGCCATTTGAAAGTGGTTTTACATTTTGGCAACTAAATATTCATAGTTTGGTTTGTATTTGTTTTGTGCATAGATTAGCATATAAACGAGTTTTTAATTTGCAGGAAATGTGCAAGACAGATCACAATGGTTTGTGCTCATTGTACAAAGTGGTAAATTGCAACTGTTATCACAGGTAAATACTCAGGTTAACTAAGAATTTTCCAAAACCCATTCAACAATATATCATAGACATTTATAACTTTTCTTTTGTCAAAATTGGTGGCTAATTTGATTGAATTTGTATGACCTCAGTTGTAAAGTTTTATGCAATCATGGGGTCACTGATGGTAATTATTTTAATTAAAAAATTGTTTCTGTACAAATCCCATTGAACACATTTATACACAATTACCAAGATTTTTTTCAAGACCAGGTCGCTGTCATCACATCATTTGCTCTTCTGTTTCCTCTGCTTAAAAAATAAAATAAAATGAAGAAATTCTGTTATTAATTGCTCAACCTCATGTTATTTCAATCCACTGAGACCTTCATTCATCATCGAAACACATTACAATATTTTAGATGAAATCCAAGAGCTCTTTCATCTGCTTATGGCTCCCACATCAGAATAGGGCTCGCGTTTACTACCAGCATGCTGCTAACTCCAATACATACACCCCTAAATGTTTACCGTGACCTGATGCGGAGGAGAAGATATATGGAAACAAAAGTGTTTTTGGAGCTATGTATGATTGCAGTTGAATGACTGAAGTGACATGGAATGTTTTAATAATGTTTAGGTTCCTTTCCTGGATTTTGAACATTGCTGTCTATGGAGGATGAGAGAGTGCTCTCTGATTTCATCTAAAGTAACTTCATTTGTTTTCTAAAGATGAACGAAGGTCTCAGGGGGATTGAAATTACATGAAGGTGAGTAATTAATAACAGGATTTTCACTTTTTGGGTGAACTAACTTCTTAAGCATAAATCCAACCAATCAAGAACTGTTTCATGTACTTTCTCACATGAATGCTTCTGAAATGGCTTATGTCTTATTCTCTTCTCCTCTTAATTTCATATGCATTTCACCATCACTCTGGGTAAGTTGGGGGTCAGTGTGCCACTTTGAGTTTTTTTTTATTCTTGTTTTGGTGGCAGAGTCTGGGCACTGGTCTTGTCATGTAATTTTCTCTTCTTTGTTCTCTTGTCTTTGTATTGAGCGTGCGGTCTCGTGTTCGGGTCACGAACTCTCGTCCTGGTGTTCATGGCATTTGTCTACAGCCTGCTGTTCAGTCTGAGCTCCTGTCAAGTTGGTTTCAGTTTTGGATCGGCGCCGAGGCTTGAACAATCATGCCTCATATCTGAGTGCACAGTAAGGGCTCTTTCACTTATTGTGCACTCATGTCTCACATTCAGTATTGTGTTGTCATTGTTGGAAGAGTAAGGCTAAGCATATCTTACCCACGCTGTCAAATTTACATCAGATGAGGACTGCCATTCCAAAGCAGAAGAATTTTGTTTCACATTGTGATTAAAGATTACCAAAACTATTTATCAGTTAATTAACTTGAACAGCTTAATTGTTCACCTTAAGACAGACAATACATTGCGCACCAGCAAAATAAACATTGTACATTTTGATTTCATGCAGACTTTAATAACTTCAATTGCTTGAAATGTGAGAAGGCATGTACAATTCCTCTAGACTTTTGTAATGAAACTTATGGCTGAGGTTTAAACTATTTGTGTGATAAATAAAGATGATGTAGTTTACGTTCCAGTAATAACCCTGTTGCAGACGTGCTAGCTTTAGTTTAAGGAGTGCTAGCTTTGCACCTGCATACATTTACAGTAGTGCTGGGTAACATCCAATGTGTAAATTACTTCATTTATCTCTATTTAATTCCTGCATTGTGACCATAACAGCAGCACAAGGCTAATTTTCTGATATACATTAATTGAAGCCTTATGAAATTCTGTTTTAACGTTTGCTTTATTTCTTCATCAGTGTTTGCTAACACAAGCATGACCATTCTAATTGCTGACACTTGAGATTCTCTAGATTAAACATATTAATCTCATAGTACTGTTTGTTCCATGGGCAATGATACTTAGATGATACAACTAACTGAGAAAAAGGTTTCATATATACCATCTATTTGGCAGTAGCTGATGGTAGTCAAGCAGTTTTAAAAACCTGCAGTACAATCATAATATCAACACAGTCAGTCAACAATGTCTCCCTGTGTTCCTTTTAGCCAAATCATCCAGATGGTTGATGGTCATAAAATCCTACTATTGGCTTTGTGGTGTAACCACTTTGCTAGTGTCATAAAATTGCCTTCAGTATACTGCAGGATGATTTTCAGTTCAGCCCAAGAGATACTGGTCAATGTATCTGTCAGCCAGTGACCCCTTACAAACCGGAAAATCATCAAAGGACCCTTTCATAACATACAGATTACATATCTAAATAGTAATAGTTTTTCCAGTTTAATACTCACACATAATATACATCTAGATTTGATTAAATGTGCATTCCTATTTTTTGATGTAAGCACAAAATGTACCTTTATATACAGCAAATTCAATTTTTATTTTGCATTAAAGGTGCAGTAAGTGATCTGCCTAAATGCTAATCGGTTAGCATAATATCTTTCAAACACAGTTCCTCCCCTGTCGTCCAAACCCACGCCTCCTGAACTCCTGAACACATTAAAGATGACAGAGACCCACTAGATCATGTCATTCGCGAGTTAGAAAACTTTATAGTACTTTATAACACTACAATTCGCAACGAAAAATTGTATTATATCTAGCACGTTTTGAGTTATGCAGTTAGCAAGCAAATCTTATCATCACTCTCTCATCAGTCTCACTCATCAGTCTCACTCTCTCACATGCTTTGTCCTAAAGTGACTACTGTATGCTTAGTGGTTGGCCGGCTGTATGCAGGAATTACACTTATTACTAAGTCATACTTACATGCTATTTCAGACCCAATATTCAGAGTAGCATGGTAAACAATATAGGGACCACATCACAGGTTGTCAATGTTCAAACATAAACCAATGAGAATATACAACCAACTTCACCTCAGTAATGCAGGCTAGGCGGAATAGCGCTGTTTTGTTGTTAAACTAAATAAAAATGTACATTATCGATGCTGTAAAAGGTGCCTTATGAAACTGAAAATAGTCACATCAATCTTTTGTCAGAAGATTTCAGTTGCTGAACAATACTTCTGTGCATATAGCCCATTCATACCAAAATCTATGTCTCTGACATTGTCCGACTCTGACAATCTATATAAGCTTTGCATGACTAAAATAGCTTTTAAACATAACATTACTTGTCTAAAAGAAATACTTCAGCCATGGTGTCATCCTTCCTCCAGCGTGCAAAAGTAACTCCAATATTGATTCAGGATTTGAAAAAGTTTTGATTGAGCATTTGTTTTTAGCGCTGTCACTCGTGTCCACGTGACCACGGCCCGCATGAACTCGCATCGGCAGATCTGCGTGAACGGGTGCGCAGTTGTTCAAATCTACATTTGCTAACAGACAGTTTGGGCTACTTATCAGAATTATGGGAAATATCGGCCCGACAATATTTAATTGGATGAAAATTTGTTTTAGTCTTATGTCTTACCCAGAATATAAAAATACATATAAATACATTTAAATCATTTACTTTAATTATTACTAGTGGAATGTGATGAGACTTTCAACTAGCACAACAAAAATGTTTCTGAAGACAATCACCTACTGCACCTTTAAGTGTACAATACAAAAAGCTAGTCAAAATTTTGCTACATCATATCCAGATTAGACAGGGTGTGCTAATATTTCACTGACAAGCAGGGCTGGAGCAAGCTGACCCTAGGCCTAGGTCGCCTCTATGTACGTGCCGGCCCTGCTGACAAGCATACTCGTACTTATGTAAAATACTTGTTTGTTCACAAAGAAGTCACTATTTAAATGTTCTTTCTGCATGATGTTTTTCTCAAATATATAAGTAAATTATCCACTGCCACTTTCTTTATGACTTAAAGTCACTCACTGTGACAGTCAAACTAAAATTAAACCTTTTTAAGAACACACAATAAAGATGAAAAGATTTGTCAGAGTCACTGAGGACACAGTTTGTGAACAGAAATAGAAACCATTCCAGAAATAGAATCCCGTCACACATCATCCTTCACCATCCCAGCTGGTTAAGACAAAACCTCTGATTCACATAGAAATGATTCCCTTTAGTGTGTCATGATTACCATAGTGTACCTGATTAGCATAGTGTTGCAGTGATTTGATCTCGTTTAGGGTTATTTTAGGTACTTTTCAATAAAACTGTTCAATAGATGGCTTCTTTTCATTTAATACAACATTTTTCTAACATCATAATAGAGCATTAACAGACCACCAGTATTAGTGAAGGACAATCTCAGAGTCATCCACATGACATTGTGTGTGTTTGCACTCATTATTCAATAGGTTCAGTGCATCTCAGTCTGCCTTAGTTTCATTAGGGTGACCTCTCCTAGAGTAACACTGACTCCTGGCACACAAAGATGACATCACAGACCACATGGCTTCAGTCCCAGGTGAGTCATTAACCTTTCTTCAGACACATTACT
Organism: Danio choprae; assembly: GCA_903798125.1. Taxonomy (NCBI): domain Eukaryota; kingdom Metazoa; phylum Chordata; class Actinopteri; order Cypriniformes; family Danionidae; genus Danio; species Danio choprae. The sequence goes on along the minus strand of CAIGQW010000415.1, from coordinate 1,551,972 downwards.
TGTATGTTGATTTCTTTTCTTCCTAGAGAGACAAATGTTATTGCAGTAACATTGAAGTGCAACTGCGGCCTGCGGCTGGAAATGCACTGAGGCTGCCAGCATTATTTACAGGTTTGATAGATCACCATCATTAACACTGATGTAAATCTGCACTGTGACATTGCAAAGTCATGTTTACAGTCCAGTGTAGTCATATTCTGGAATGCTACATATGCATTATACACTCAAAAATAGAGTCCTTTATTGATGTTTATGGGTCATTAAAGAACATTGAAAAATATCAATTTCTACATTCTCTGTACAAAGTTTGTTTGTATAAGGAATAATTGATGAGCCACTGAGCTATTAGAAAACTGCAAACCCAAATTGCCTCTTTGCTTGCCATTGTGGCTTCATTAGCTCCAATTTTTCCTTACTTAAAGAACCTTTTGTGGAATCCAAAAATAGATAATGGATTTATGAAACCATAGATGGCAATGAACTTTTTTTTTCTGAATGTGTCATACTTCAACCAGTGCAATGATTACAAACAATTACAAACATTTACAATCATTGCAAACATAAATCTTGTGCTGTACAGTCAAGTCTAAATCTAAGTTAATCAAATTTTAAGTGAACCAAAATGTCTATAATGCAGTAGTGGAAGTCTAGTAGTGGAACATATGTTTATAAACAATGTAATTATTCTGACTTATTGTCACACCCTCTGGACGTTCCATCAGCCCCAGTCACCATTTACACTCTCCATCCACTACACACCGCACTCAGTCACCTGATTACTGATCACACTCACCTGTGCACTAACAACACTCACCTGCTCCAGCTATCACACACACACTATATATACTCACCCATCCTGTTCACGCATCGGCTGGTATCATCTTCGCATGGTCATACTCTCCTTGTGCTCATACTGATCTTCTGCCAAGTCATCCACGAACGTTCCTATCATCGATGCTAACATCTGTTACCTGTTTGCTCGACTTCAAGGGAAGTGACTGTTTCTTATTGTGACTGTTTACATTGATGTGCCTGCTAGCACTACGGTGTGAAGACCTGCTTTGTGTTTTAATAAACACCTTGTAAACGTATCCTTCGTCTCTGCCTTCTGTGACCGTGACACTTATAATTAGTAAAATGAATAAGTGACCATGTTATTTTATTATCATTTAAATTATTCAGTAATTTTCTTTTCAGCTTAGTCCCTTTCTTCATCAGGGGTTGCCACAGCGGAATGAACTGCCAACTTATCCAGCATATGTTTTACGCAGCGGATGCCCTTCCAGCTGCAACCCATTACTGAGAAACACCCATACACACTTATTCACATTCATACACTATGGACAATTTAGTTTACCCAATTCACCTATACCGCATGTCTTCGGAATTGCAAACTTGAGCACCTGGAGGAAACCCACGCCAACACCGGGAGAACATGCAAACTCCACACAGAAATGCCAACTGACCCAGCCGGGGCTCGAACCAGTGACGTTCTTGCTGTGAGGTGATTGTGCTACCCACTGTGCCACCGTGCTGGCCCTCATTTAAATTATTTAGTGTAAATTTCTTGCTGACAAATTGTAAAAACATTGTGGTAAAATTACAGTTAATAAGTATTTTGCACTTATAAATAAAGTCTAATGTCGAATTATTGGTGTTAATGGGAATGCCATTTGTGTGTTTCTTATCTTCTGTAAATTATGGAAAAAAATACATCAATAAAAATAGAACATTCTAATCCATGTTGAAAATAAATTAAGTTGCACTGCAAGGGCAACACCGTGGCTTAGTGCTTAGCACTGTCGCCTCACAACAAGAATCTCTCGCGGGTTCGAACCCTGGCTGGGTCAGTTGGCATTTCTGTGTGGAGTTTGCATGTTCTCCCCGTGTTGGCATGGGTTTCCTCCAGGTGCTGCGGTTTCCCCCACAGTCCAAAGACATGCAGTATAGGTGAATTTAAAAAACTAAATTGGCCGTAGTGTATGTGTGTATGGATGTTTCCCAATGATGGGTTGCAGCAGGAAGGGCATCCACTGTGTAAAACATATGCTGGATAAGTTGGCGGTTCATTCCGCTGTGGCAACCCTTGATGAATAAAGGGACTAAGCTGAAGGAAAATGAAAGAATGAATGAAAGTTGCACTGCACTTTTTTTAATGCTCATTGAAAATCCATTTAAATTTTTTTTATACATTATTATTAATATATTGACAACATCTGAAATGTGTGCATTTTAAGTACAGCATGCCAAGCTACAGATTTCATTAATTTAATCATTCTTTATTTAAAGAACCTTTTGTAAAATCCAAAGATGGATAGGATGACTTCTATAGTATCAGATAACACTGAGGACTGGAGAAGTGACATGAATTCAGTTTGGGATCACATGAACAAATTAAATTGTCTAATAAAACCGAATAAAAAAATCTGTTTTAAGCCACAGGAATAAATTGCATTGTAAAATATATTCACATGTTTAAAAATGTTGTAAAATTACACAATATTATTTACTATTGAATTAATATTTATATAAATGATCCAATAAATTCTGTCTTGGTGAACAACAAAAAAGACTGGAAAAATCCCTTTTGAATCACAAGAATCAATTTGTAATATATATTCAAACAGAATATATTGTTTACATTTTTAAAGCATTTCACAACATCGTAATGTTGAAGTAATATTCATATAAATTAATATTCACAATTTAGTTTTTTATTGTATTTAAAAATCTGTTTTAAATCACAGAAATGAATTAAATAATAAAATATATTCACATAGAATAAATGTATTTTAAAAAGTTGCTACGTCACAATATTATGTAACATTAAATTAATATTCATGAATGAACTAATATTCACAGTATTGATTATTGATAGATTCAATAGATTCAATAAATGCAGCTTTAGTTAACAAAAGAAATGGAAAGAAATTAAAAATCTGTTTGTGATACTTGTTGTGCTGATTTCCATGACTGAAAAAGTATGTGATATTGGTATCCAGATGTTCACAAAACCTGAACGATTGACCTGATTCCTCTTTAGGCAACAGATCCAACGAAGAACCGCTCCACTAGTTTGTATTCACAGCAACACACACTCTCTGCCAGTCTCACACAGTCTTGTGCGTACAGGCTGAGGTGTTTGTGTGATGTTTGTGACCCAGACGCTCCCTAAACCATTCTGTCGCATCTGTTCCTAAAGACATCCAGATATGTGCTCCCACCATGCTGAATACCCAGAAAGCTGTGCAGGAAAAGCAGCCAAGTCTAAAAAGTCAGTGAGGCTTCATCTTCCAAACTCTATTCTCAGACTAGCGCTGTGTTTGTGTTGAGTATTTCAAGAGATTGTTTCTTGGGATATTATGCATTTGGGTAGTTGACAAACAGGCAGTAATTTTTATTTATTTATTTATTTTGGCAAACACAATTTTCACCAGTCTGATGTTTGAAAAAATATAAGGGGTCATTAAACTTAATTAATTCTTACTGTATAAAGAATTAATAAAGTAAAACTGTAAATAAAATACTGTAAAACTGTATTATAAAATGTCCTACATGTATATGGTGTGACATTGCAAAAAGTAAACAACAAAAATCGTATTAATGTACAAAGACCATGATTTTATATGAAATTATGAATGTTTTTCTCCATGACTTTTCAGACTTATTGAAAATGTCCAACAAATACACTCAGAAAAAATATATATATTAATTGGATTTATAATTTTTTAAGGTAACTGGTTGCAAACCAGGTGTATGGGCTGAATTTAAACAAACAAATTAAGTTAAACATTACTAAATTTAATTAGTTTGTTAGTATTCAGCCCATATAAAGTTTGCAACCAGTTATTGTTAATATATATATATATAGTGTAAATCCAATTAATCATTTTTTTCAGTGTAGGTGTCACGTACACTCAGTCACACAAAGGCACAGAAACACAGAATTATCAAAATACACGGTTTTATTTACAAACACTCACTTCAAGAGTACTGGAAACACAGGAGACTCGGGGAAGACATGGGGTGCAGACGACAATGACAATCTGACAATTCAATACCGGACCACGAAGGAAACTCAGGGGTATAAATACAAGGGACGTGATTAAACTGATTACATACAGGGGAGAGACGCAGGTGAAACATATGAAGCTAACGACAGGCGGGAAAACTGAACAAAGGAATCACATGACATCAACATCAGCACATGGAACACGACACAGAACAGACACCTGACAGTAGGGGCATCACACCAAAGGACAACTAAACCTAATTAAATAGTAAGTTCTAAAAAAGGTAAATATATAAAAATTTCTGAGACAATACCTTAACAGATGAACGCCATGGGCTTCACAGAGGGATTCAGTCACATGATCTTGAATGAGGTCCTTCAACTATTAAAGTTTTCAGTGGAACTGTACCACCCCATAGCATTCGTTTTACGCACAAAATGCAGCCATATACCACAAGCACATATTTCTCGGTTCTCACAAATGTATCCTTGGGTAATTTTTCCCATTGAGTCTGTGTTGGGATTTAAAGTTAGCAAATAGTGTCACACAAGAGGACATGGTATTCAGTGACAAAATGTATTGAGTTCCTATTTTTAGAAATATATGGATGAAAAAATGATTGCCATTTACTAAATTAGCCACTTGTAAAGTAAGGTATTTATTAATGATTTTACAATTGTCTTTTTAATTTATAAGAGCTGTAATTTATTGAACTCAAAAATGTAAAAATGTAATAACACAGCAGCATCTACAACAAGAGGTCCATGGAAGACAAAGAAACGTTTAAACAATTACAGCATTTTAAATGATGATAATACTAATTATATTCAATTGTATCACGTGCAACAGTAAAAATGCAGCGTCACGTCAACAGCCCATTTATATGCGAGTACACTCTAAAAATGTTGTTTTAAATATGGATAAACCCAACAGTTCAGTTGTATTTTTCTATTAACTTTTTAACCCAAGCTATTGCGTTTGTCCACTAACTTTTTTGGTTAAAACAACCCAGCATGTCTTAAAGAGTATGTGCATATGCATCTCACCCCCTCCCTGCGCAGTTCCGCTGTGTTTCCTGTACACATTGGCACTGCTTTGCAGCAGATTGTTAGCATTATCGTCCACGCAGACCTTCGCCAAAAGTAGTGGCATTTATTTTTATCTCAGCTCTCTCTCTCTAATTCTCATTCCAAGCCCTTTTCTGCTTTGTATGCTATTCCGTTTCTTACTGATTGCATCATGCAGCTACAACTTACAGAGCAGGGGGTGAATTTACTGAACAGTTGCGCCAATTTTCTGCATGGTTTTTCAGTGCAAAAACTGGCATCTTCTTCACTAACCATCAGCAACACAAACTAACCAGGCGTGCTATGTGTGCTGGTGTACAGGGCAGAGCCATGCGCATTTAAATGATGCCATTGTCATTCTTTCCATGATAAAAAATGGTTAACTTTGTAAAATGTGTATTATAAATATTGGCAACATTAATTCATCAAGTCATAATTGCAATGAATACATACAGGGATAATCCACTTGTGCTGTGCAGTCAAGTCTTTCAAATTTTAATTCAAATTTAAGTCGGCTAATAATTACTACATTGCAGTAGTGAAATGTGTGTCTGCTTTAATGCTTTTAATAAATATTACGAAAAGAAAAAATAGGGGTGAAATAGTTTCGTCATTCATCATAACAGATCTATTTAAGTAAAAATTAAACAACATAATTATTCTGGCTTGTAACTAGTAAAAGAAAAAAAATTGACCATATAAATTTGATCACATTTTAAATGATTCAATTTAAAAATCTTTCTGACAAATTGTTAAAACCCAATGGTACATTTAATTAGTATTTTGGATATGCACTTTTACATAGAATGTTATGTCAGATTTTTTGTGTTAATTTGAATGCCATTTTGGCGGTTCATTCCGCTGTGGGGACTCCAGATTAATAAAGGGACTAAGCCGAAAAGAAAATGAATGAATGAATGAATGCCATTTTAGTCTTTAAAAAAAGTCTTCTTTAAAAAATTATGACATTTTTAAAAATTATTATAGAAAGTTGGGCCTCACGGTGACGCAGTGGGTAGCATGTTCGCCTCACAGCAAGAAGGTTGCTGGTTTGAGCCTCGGCTGGGTCAGTTGGCGTTTCTGTGTGGTGTTTGCATGTTCTCCCCGTGTTGGCGTGGGTTTTCTCCGGTTGCTGTGGTTTCTCCTACAAGTCCAAAGACATGTTGTACAGGTGAATTGGGTAAGCTAAATTGTCCGTAGTGTATGTGTGTGAATGAGAGTGTGTGGATGTTTCCCAGTGATGGGTTGCAGCTGGAAGGGCATCCGCTGCGTAAAACATATGCTGGATAAGTTGGCGGTTCATTCCGCTGTGGCGACCCCAGATTAATAAAGGGACTAAGCCGAAATGAAAATGAATAAATGAATTATAGAAAGTTTTCTTTTACAGTCTATTGTATAGGGAAACTAATTAAATTCATCTTTACTGCACTTTTTATGCTTGCAAATTCCTTTTTATCTTTTCATCACATACATTAATATTAATATATTGACAACATCTGAAGCATGGCAAGCTAGATATTTCATTGAATATTAAAGTCATGAAGTAACGTGTTGATTTAATTTGAAATCAAATCTATAACACTGTAATAAGTTAAATAATACCATTTCAACAGAAAATGTGTTTTTTGTTCTTTGTAATTTTCTTTCTTTTTTTGTTTGAGCAAATCAGTGATTCCTCCTGAGGCTGAACTGTAATATATGTTAAAAGTAATCAATAGAAATGAAACATCTCTGTAAAAGATTTAATGTTTCTAAAGCTGTTCATTAATAAGTATATTTGTACTGTTTTCTCTGCTGTCAGAGGCCCATGTTGCATGTTTCAGCATGTGGAAGCAATGTAGGAGATGGATATAACAGCAATGAAAGATTTAATAACAGATGTAAAAGGTGGCTCTGATCCCTATTTCTAATCCCACCTCCCGGATTAGAAATAGGGACCAGAGCCCCCTTTTACATCTGTTATTAAATCCATACATTTGAATATATGGGAAAACATTAGCAGTATTAGGTGACCACTTGTTATCAAATCACTGAAAAAGGATGTTTATATTAGATGGAAACTTTGCAAAATACATTCATTATTACAAACACCAACAATAGCATTCATTGCATTGTATCAGATCATGGAAATCTGGAATATGCTGAGTTGAAAGCATACTAGATAACTTTGACAGTGCTGTGTAGATTATAGTCTGCCAAAGATGACAGAAAATATAATGAAAATTGTAGTTATTAATGTAATCTAGGTTCTCTTTTTAGGTAATGCATTTCGATTACTTTTAGATTACTTTACATGTTACTTTTTAAACTTGACGATTAATTTACCACACTAACATAAAAAGCAACTTATGTATTATCTCCCAAACTGAGGGTAATGTCTTACACAAAATACAAAAGCTAGAGTTGATTATCAGGCAGTAGTTGTTATGCAGATGAACCATTGTTCTTAAAAGAACAATCAAAGAACCAAGAACTCTCTCACACACTTGGAAATAATTGCTCATATTTTGGCAATGAAATTATTCATCAGGTATTCTGAAATTTTAAGTAAAACAAGTAACTGACAAATGTGTGCCAAACTTCAAGTTTGTTTAAAAGGTACCCCATGTATCACAACTTGCTTTGCTTAATATAAGTAAATAATGTCTCCTAATGAAATATGTAAATAATGTCTCCTAATGAAATATGAAGTAGAAACCCAGTAGAAGATTTACGTTGTTTAAAACAATTTATGACTGGTAGCCGCCATTATTTGAGGTATGCATTGAGTGACAACATGGATGCCTTCAGGGGCCCACAGATGCTGCCTGCAGCTGTTTTAAGATAACTTGGTAAAGTAAAATACTGATACAATGACATTGTGCGGCTTTTGATTTGAATTTTCAATCAAAGGGATGTTGGTCTTCACTAGATAGATAAATAGATTACATTCCACAAAAAACATAGAAGTTGTTACTCCACCCTATTGAGAAGCATCATTGCAGAAGTTTTATGCTTTAACATGGTTCAAACAATGTATCTCCAACAGAGTTTGGGAAAAACTTGTCACTACAATACATACAGTAGTTTATTTCCCAAATGATGCATCATTCTTTGGTAGTTTAGCCGTTAGTTACATCGTTTGGGCAAGTACCCTTTATTAGTTTAAACACTCTTTCAGCCAAGAAGTATCAATACAAGACAGCTTTAACAGCTGTTGTTCCATTATGTAGGTGTTCACACTTGCAATCCATAGAAATCTGATTTGTGTTCTGAATCAGCAGTATGTTGTCTAGCCGTCAGCGCTTTACCGTTTCCTGACTCACAGGAAATCTCTAGTGGGCTGAAAATTACAGTGTGCCGCATTCCTTTGATTAGTAGTAGCTGCAGGTTAAGCAGGGCCAACTGAGACTTAACCAGATAGCAGATTTGGTTTTTTTCTTTCTGCACAATTTGTCATGCAGCTTAAGGGCTTTCAGGAAGTCTTCAAACAATATCAGAAGAGTGTAGTGCTAGACACACATCCTCTGCATATGTTGAGGTGTTCTCTGAAAAAAGTGCTGTGTAAGGGAGATAGTGCTAACTGCTATGGTCTGGTAACTGGGATGATGCTAGTTCAGTGCCTACAATTAGCCATAAACTAATTTCCATTGTGCTCTTGAGAAAGCTACTAAAATGGATCGTTTTGCGTTAATTCACATTTTATTTGGAAGAATACTGGAAACTAAGCAGATAGTGGTTGACTATGATTCATACCCGCATGGAACTCAACTTTAAAAGAAAGAAAGAAATAACAACATTGTGACAATGGAACATGGATGTATACATTATCTGAAAGTTGAATAAATAAGCTTTCCAATGATGCATGGTTTTTAAAATAGAGTGATATCAGGCTGACATACGACTATTTGGATTTGGGAATCTGAGGGTTAATAAAAATCCAAATACTGAGAAAATGACCTTTAAATGTGTCCAAATTCCATTCTTAGCAGTGCATATCACTAATAAATAATTCTTTTTTCATAGATTTACAGAACAAAATTTACAAAATGTCTTCACGGAAGATGATCTTTACTTAAAATTGGAATGATTTTTGACATAAAATAAAAATAGATCATTTTGACTATTCCCAATAACATAGCTGTGCAACATAAGGCTGGATTTATCTAGGGATAAATTTGTATGTTGTTTTATGCAGACATTATCACTAAAAACACAGCATTTGAAGCAAGAATACCATTACTTACCATTGTATGAAGGTAGGCATATTGCCGCGCCAATAAGATATTCACAGTAAACATCAGTTTTGGAGCATGTCTCTCTATTTATTTTAATTCCAACAAGCAGTTCTGGAGAAATGAACACAAGATTAAATTGACCAGCTGCTGTGTCAGCATCTGTGTTGTAATTTTTGCCCACATATGCAGGCAATATTTCCCTCTCGTTTAGGTATTCACTTGATCTTCCATAATAGATGTCAGAGGGCAAACAGCATGCAAAAACTGAATCTTTGGGGAAACTTTCCAAATACTGAAAATGGTTGAAAAGGATTGGAAAAAAAAAGACTGTAGTCATATCCATTCAGTAAACAAGTTCAAATTATTTGATATCTGAGGTTGAGACAATGTTATTATAAAATGTCTTCTTCTCAGCATAAGATAACTCATGGAGCAATCAGATGATGAGTACAGGAAACAATGGCAGAATTTCTCAAATTTGGTCAATTAGGATTATTTCATGGTTTAATAGTGACACTGCATAAAATAAAGCGTTTAAATTCTAGCAAGTGATTTAATGTAAAAGTTAAAATGCTTTACTAACATGTCAATGCATGTGGCACGTATCGCAGTTGTTATTGAGTTTGTTTGAGTTCATTGGGGATTATGCAAAGTGAGAATTTTGTAGTGCACATTGACCAGTCAATAGAGCTGATCAGAAGCTTTCATTAGAGTTTCAGTCTGTCAGCCAACAATGCAATCACATCTGGACAGGAAATCATTCAAAGGGAATTCATTAGTGTGTCCAGTGGAATGGGCTTGTCAAGTGCTATCTAACCATCTTATTGTATCAAAACATCCAGTTTTACAGCCATTGTTAAATTACTAGGATGCTCATGTACTTAGATAATATCTTAAAATACGAGAGAAGCAATCAGTGATGTCACTAGAGATTCTGGATTTTTGCTTTGGGCAGCACAGTACCATCCACAGAGGGACGACTGAATCTTTTAGTGTTTTGCCACTGTAACATTAAATAACCATTCCATTCAGTATAGGTATACTGTAATACCATCTTCAATGGGTTATCCTAAATGATTTAGGGTGTCAACTATAGGGATTAGGGTTTAGCTTGTTAACTCCAGTAATTATCGTCTGCTGGTACATGTTGCAATTACACCAGGGATGGGCAACTTCAGTCCTGGAGGGCCATTGTGTGACAGAGTTTAGATCCAGCACTCAACAAACACACCTGCATGTAGCTTTCTAGCTATAGTATCTTGAAGACACTTGTTAGCTTGTTTAGATGTGCTTGATAAGACTTGGCAAACATTTTTAGCACAATGGCCCTCCAGGACCAAAGTTACCCATACTTGAATTACTCCAAAAGCCAACGCCATGTGGATGGTACTCCAGCTCAAAGAATGTTTAAGTTATGTCTGCACACTATCACACTATTCTGAAAAAAAAAAAAAAAAAAAAAAAGGTTACTTAGTTTTTCTGCAGTATATATTCCAAAATTAAATCTATTTAACCAAATGACTTGAATACATTTTTTAGGTTTGGTTTTTGTTGGAAAGTGTAATTAACAAAATAGTGTATTTTAAAAAATACAATAGAACAAAGACACAAATTAAATATTCAGAATGCTATGGGAGTCTGGGGAGTATAACAGTTTTCAGGTAGAGAAATTTAATCAAATGTAAAATAACTTCACATCTTCGTTATCCACAAATCATATGGATTGGGGTGCCTGTTTAACTATAGGCTCTTACCACTGCATGGTATGGCGCAATTCAGTAAGGTACAGCTCAATTTTGTTGGCTTTTCTACTGCATTTTATACCTTTTTAGTGCCACTTACAGTAGGGCAAGTTTTCAAGTGAGCTGACCGTTACCAATATGTGATGTATGCAAACTGCTGATTGGTCCAAAAGAATCACCACTACCATCATCACTGCCAGAGTCACTGGATTTGTTACACGAGACATCAAACCTGCTATATTTAAATAGTTAGCAGCAGACACTTCTGTATTGTTGGTCTGCATGATTAAACCTTATTATACCTTTGCAAAAAAATACACCTGAAATGACAGCATTGTGGTCTATAGAAAAGGTCATTTCTCTTATCAGTAACTGAGGAGCAAATTCAACGAGAGCTGGAGGGGACAACCCAGAATGAAAACGTTTTTCAGTTTTTCAGGAAGTTACAGCAGTAGAGGCTGCGCAACTATAGCAACAATCATTTTAACTTTAGGTGGTAAACTACAGTAGAAAAGTGTCTTATGATCTCTACTTGACACTGCACATCCAGCAATGTGATTATTGTAAATCACTTGCTTCTAATGGCTTCTCTAAATAATAAATAAAGCCCCTCACTCCTAAAACAACACCATTTTTTGCTAGGCATCTTTCTCCAATGACAGCTATTCTAAATGTATTGACATAGAGTAGCAAACTGATCAATGCTCTCCAATGGCCAAATGACTTTCAACCCCTTCTCTCAAGCAATTAGTAAACAACAATGATCCAATCAATTCTCAATGGACCAAATTAAGTCATGCCAGTTGCTTTGCAAGTGAAAGATCTGGGATGGTAACCAACAAGTTGAACTCGCGTGCACATGCTGTTCCTTGAATTAACAATATCACACCATTTAATGATTACTCAACAGAGGACTGCTCATGTAATAGTGTAAGCGTACATTGCTTTGGATACAGCTTTTGAGCTGAGCTTTTTTAACATGATATTTAAAAGTGCATTTTTCCTCTCATGGATTGCATACTGGGAAATCATATCAGCTAAAATTGCTGCTACATTAATGAGATTTCCCTTTGGGTTGGTGAAGAGAAATGCTCAATCTGTCCTGTCAAGATCTAAACACATTACCTCATGTGTACAAGCCAAATACTCTCACCAGTGCCTTAAAAGGGTTGATGGTTTTATTCTGCTCAGCAGTACTCGCACATGACTTTACTGTATAATTAATGGAATCTTCTCCAGACCAAACTGTTTGTAGCCAGATTTTAAGCAACTCTGTGTATTACTGTCAAGAGCCAACAGAGATTACTTAAAGAGCAGGTGGAGATTCACAAGATGTTGAATCCTAAACTCTCAGAAATAAAGAAAAGTCTGTTCCTTTAGTGTATGAGAGCTTGCCACTGGGGAAGGTACACTCAAAGTAAAAGTTCATAGTAGCACATTAAGGTTACCAAAAGGTACCTTAGGAGTTAATAAAGTACAAAGTTGTCCTTTTAAAGGCATAGTGACAAGCTGCTGGCATATTTTCTCTGACAGAATTTTGGCTTCCATTCTTCCAAAACAAAACCAAAATGCAGTGACCCACATAATGCATAAAACGTACACTGAAGAGGGGACCTGAGCTGATTATCAATAATAAGTGAAGTTTATTTATAAACTAATTTTCAAGAGGATCACGTGCTTATGATTGCTCACAGCTGGTCCCGCATCAGCTCACGATCGATTCACCAATCCGATGATTCCTAAATCACTATAAATAACTAGTTCTCTTATCTCAGTATCTTCGTCTTGAAGAATCCCCACCCCCTACCCACCCCTACTCCCCCTCCTTTCCAGATGGGCGACACGGTGGCCCAGTGATTAACACTGTTGCCTCACAGCAAGAATGTCTCTGGTTAAAGTCCCTACTAAACCAGTTGACATTTCTGTGCGGAGTTTGCTTGTTTTCCCCGGGTTCTCCGGTTTCTTTCCACAGTCCAAAAGCACGCAGCTTAAGTAAATTGAACACACCAAATCGATACCATAGCCAAACTCTTAGCAAGTGTACATCTCTTCTTAGCCATTCTATTAACCAGAAATAAGTCGAGGGAGTTCATTGAGATCTACCTGAGCTCAAACTCCCCTCTCGCCCTGCAAACGGGAGAGAGCCCAGGGCTTGAGGATCTCGTGAGCTCAGGGCTCTCTCCCTGGACAGCATGCCAAACAAGCTTCATTATCAATCATCAGCTAAGATCTTAGGACTTACTGTTCTCTATGCAATGTGCACATGTTAATGAACACAAAAGAAAAGAGTGTCAAAGCAACTCTTGAAATGTGAATAGTCAGTCCAATCTCATAAGGAAATGTAACTATTTTACATATTGTCAGAAAAGTGGCTAATTTGGGGGGATCGAGCAAATCATACTAAAATGCATGAATGAGATTGTACAAATGATTATGAATTATCCTCTAAATCAGAAAGTTATGTTTGTAACTGTGTGTCCTCAGTGTTGACTGATGGTTTCAGACAGTGTATGTGATCATAGTAACACCCACTTAGCACTTTTAGCTTCTGTTCACCAGCAGTTTTGGCTGAATTTGGATTTTTTTTCACCTTGCGACAGGGTGAGTCAGTGATTCTCTGGAGGGGAACAGAGTCTGTCTTCTGCCACTTATGGCTTTGAGCTTCAGGACTCTGGTGATAAATGCCAAGCTCAGCTCAGCTGTGCAGGATTGTGAGTTTGGATGATGGCAGACAGCAAGACCTAAAGATATATTATGAGTTATATAAATAAAACTTACCTCTGCAGTTTTTAGAATAATAATAAGTTTCTCCTGAGTGAAACTGGGTGAGTTTTTCCAAATTCAACATACTTTTTTGTTGCAGTCACATAAAAATGTTATCTTAATTGTCCCATCAAAACAGAGAGCAATTAGGCAGAAAACGTCACTCTAAAAATATTTGATATAGTGCCACCATGATTGAAGAGTTTAACAGGAAACTTTGTTCTGAACACTAGCACACCCAAAATGTGTTGTGTAGAATGTTTAATAAGCTACAGATGTTATAGCGGTGTGTGGTATCCATACTCATTATCCCTCTCCCCATGACCACTAAGAGATGCCCTAATCCATTGCACTCTATAAGAACCATCACAGACATTCCTGCACCTTCCGTTGTTTCTAAAAATTTCAGCCCGCATGCTGGACTAAAATATCCAGTGCTCCTACCATCTGTTTTTGATTCCATCATCTGTGCCTTCCTAAAATCAGTTATCATGGCAGACCAAATGGAATTGACATGACTGGGCAGGCATACAATATGACTCACTGGATTGTCTTTTCAGCATATAGAGCTAAGCCATTTTCTCCAGAGAGGCAATAGAAGCAGTGTCTCTTCCAAAATATGGATGGGAAAGCAAAATATGAAATCTAACGTGTAAAGAGTTCCTTTTTTGGACAGCCTAAGAGCTCAGCGAGTATAGTACTGTTGACTCACAAAAAGATGGTCACTGGTGAAGGGGATTGTTTACCGTTTTCACAACACAAGTTTTGACAGTATTTTCCCATATTATTTACACTTTACAATAAGGTCCCATTAGTTAAGGACAGTTAATATTTTTTTCTAAAAGACATTTTGCCTATTTGCCATTGGCTCTGAATAAACATTTAGGTCTTTCCTGAACTGTACATTCTAACAAGTGGTAAACAGATTAAATAAATTCTGTAAAAGTCCCAAATAAGAAATACAATAAGGGGGAAAACATTTACTAGGAAACATTGTGGTCAATCAAACGCTGCTGGAGACCTGCATGTTGCCCTGTACGAATTCCTTAGCAACATATAGTACAAACTAATAGTCAAAATGAAAAATAAGTTAATTACCACAGTATCCTAAAGCCATGCATATAGACTTCTAGCTTTATGCTTTCAACAATAGTCAATGCTTTGGCAAGATATAATTGTTCTTACGACATGTTGAGCCTTTTAAATCAATAGCTCAAATAATATGTTTTAATATATGTCAAACACTTGCATTTTCTGATGTCTACAATAAGGATTTCACTTTCCATAAAACATGGACAAATGACAAAGAAGGGGAAATATATTTATTCGCCATCTTCAAATAATTGCTGAAGGTTGATGTATTCAAACTAATCCGACATGATCGCGGAAGCTCAAGCTATTTATTTTACTCCATAAATTTAAAGGGAAGGACGGTGAATTTGTGTAAATCTTTGTGCTTGAAGGTCCCATGGCCTTGGGATAGCATTATCTTGCAAGTTGCAGAAATTTACATCTTAAAGCTTGCCGGCCTGAGTTACATAAGACATGTTTTTACAAACAGCCTGAATTCTGTGAGTCAGAGTTTAACTGGCTCTAAAAAGCCCTTTATCAATCCCTGAGGGCAATTTCTTTTAAATCATTTTTAATAACTTTGACATTTGTTGCTTTGGGCACAAATTTATGTCCACAAGTGCATTGAAATCAAATATAAACCTATTGTTAAGTTTTCACACCTGTTTTAGTGCTTCTTTTTGTATACAATCTAAAAAGCAAATGAGGGCTGTCCAAAATGTAGGATATCAACACTGATAGATTAAAGAGGACTTTATTTTTGGTCTTCGTCTATGTTTAGACAGCAGTCGCCTATAAGGGACATCTTTGTTTTGTGTTTATTTGTTTATTAAGCACGTGTAAGTATTTTCTAATGCAGAATAAAGCCTGACAGGCAGCCCGATGTGAAGCAGAGTAGTGTCAGTGTTCAGTGTCAGGGAAAGACTGTCCCAGCAAACTCACAAGCAGGTGAAATGTGCACAGCTTTTGTAGAGCGTTTGAATCACTTGCACTTGCCTCTCTCGCCAAAGTAGGCTAAGCTACCGCAACAAAGCGCATATGCAATAAATGACGTCAGTACATAATACCTGGTTATGATCTACCCCTGAACTGACACCGCATTGTCCACATCTGCACCATGGTGCATCAAAGAAACAATTAATTTTGACACCCCTATTCAAAGCATTTGCTGCTGGAAGAAATTTGCAAAGCCATCAATCTAGAGGAGAAAAGTCTTCTGCTGTGGATGCTTGAGAACAGTATTGGAGGTGCTTGCAGAGAGAGGCGGAAACACTCGCTGCCATCTGACACAGCATGGAGGGGCGGCTGCCATACGTAATAGTTGCTGGTGTTCACCGGAGGCTAAGACCTGCTGCTGCCCTGCAGGGAGAGTGAGGGAATGGCGGCTCGTTCCAGGTACCTATGTGTACCCAGGTACCCATGTGCCTTAACTGAAGACAGGGGAGTACAAGGCCATCCACAGAGAGGCAACTATTGCTGCTGCCAACCAATGCAAGTGAGGGTCTCTCAACTGGTTGAGGACCAAGCAGGACCAAGAGTGCTTTAAGAACCTAACCCAGTTTTTTTCTCCTTTCTCTTTCCCCTCTTTCTTTTCAGTCTTTTCTTATCCTTCTGTCTCCTTTTCTCTTGCCTTGCCTTTTTTCTTTTTTCTGCTTTTCTGCCAGTTGTCACAGCCACGATGATGTTGAAGGGGTAGAAGGGTAGGGTGAGCAGGTACAGCCTCTGGGTTTTCTAACTCCAGGATTAGATATTCTTCGGAATAACAAATTAATTTGTGGTAACCTTTTTGGTCTGTTGTTCAGGATTAATCAGTGCATGTCATTCCAAAGATCTCTGTGTTTTATTTCCTTCACAATACCCAAGCATGGCAAGAACACTGCACTCCCTTATAGCTATATATATATTTCCATGGGACTATAATTTCCTTATTTGAATATATCATGTTAGTTTTTATTTAAGATTAACTGACAAAACATCCACGGGGTCTGTCTACACTCACACCACCACATTAAGTTTCCCACTGTTGAACCCTTGAGAAAAACAATCAGCTTACTCTCAACAGATTTACTGATGAAAATGTGTGATAAGTGAGAAAAAAAGCCCCTGCTAAGTTTAAAACAATTTATGAGATTTATTTATAATTAAGAGTTATAATTTATTATTTTAGTTTAGAATTTAGGGACTATTCAGTCAAATACTGGCATAATAAATCTAAAGAGAATACAAATATGTATGTATTTGCTGGCATGTTCTCAGGGTTATCCAGAATCCTGCCATACATACTGCTTACAGTAATGTCTGGGACATTTTTCTAACTCTGTGTGTGATTTCCTGTTGCGTCATGCCTCCATAAAAATAAGCCAAGCCTCAGGACAAAAAAAAATCCTGTCTCATGTCAAATCTTAATTTGTGTGAATTAACACATCATTGAAAAAGAAGTTGCACATGACCATGTTTGCCCTTCTGTTTTGGACCCAAAAAACAAAAGCTGCATGAATGCAGAATGCCACTGATATTTTGCCCAAGAAATGTGCCAGTGTGGAAGTGCCATGGGGAGATCTGACTTTGCGTCAACAAAATCGTCCTCAACATGGTTGAAGGGGGTGAGAGGGGTGATGGGAAGACTTATCTCGCTTCTTGCTGAGAGCACATACGTTTCAACTTTGCATGACTGAGGTTTAAAGGCAAGCCAGATGATATTTCTTAGCATTTTGTGTTTAAAGCAGCTTCTGGAAGGAAAAGATTGGAAGGATTGCACAAGCATACACATAACAATCATTGCCAGAATATTGCCAGTTTTCGATGAGACAACAAGATGAAGAAATAAAGATATTTTTATTGCAGGAGTTGTTTCTTTTCAGACAGACTGAACCCATGTCACCCAACAATGTCCACTGGAACATTTAGTGCAGGATGTTTATTTGTGCATGTGCTGTTCTACTTGTGAAAATGTTCTTGGTGCCTGTAGCATTGAGGCAACCTCCACATTGTAATGGGAAACCTTTGTAGAATCAGATTTTCACCTTTGCAGAAGATTATGTGAGTGCTCATTGTGCATGCTGAGCTTGCAGTCACAATTCTGGAGCATTAAGAGTGATTACAACACACGGCAATGGGTGTTTCAGAAGGTTAGTAGGGCATCACCATTTGGCTAATATGGTGTTTTCTAAGCTGTTTACACCTGATGTTGTGGTTCATTTTCATCAATCCTGCAGTGATGGTGTTGGGGGTTGTCCACTTTTAAACATTTATATATAACATTAGTTAATGCTTCAAATTCTCATATAGTTGAATGCAAAGACCACCTCTCTGCCTGCTGACCTAAAATGTGATCTTTACATTTTGGGAGAAAGCACACATTTTACTTATACTTTGAGTAATATTAAAACAAATAGTTTTATTCTACTTGGACTACATTTTTGATAAGGAATTGTACATTTACTTGAGTATTATTTTATATAACGTCAATTCGTAACTTTTAGTCACTTTTTAGTGGCTAATTCATACTAATTTGTACAATCATGTACGCACATTTTTATATAATGGCTGGGGTTTGGTGGCACACCTCCCTTTTTAATTTTGTACATTTTCATATGACTGAAATCATATGAATTTGTATGGATTAGCCACTTTGCTGAAAATATGTAAAATTATGTTTCCTCTTGAGTAAACGGCCCCTCCTTGTAAACGTGTGTCTTCACAGTGAAAAAGTAATAAACTAATACCACATCTCCACCAACAAAACACTTCATGACAAGTAAAAGATGAAATTTTAAAACAGAGAGCAACGAGGTTTTTCTCAAATCTATAACCATAAAATGGGGAATAGTAGTACTGATGCTAGAAAACACCTCAAACAACAACATGTGAACCAGCATGAGCAACAATAAGAAGAAAACACATCTGGCTGTTCCCTGCAAATGTTCTTGTTCAGCTCTTTAATGTTCCCCTGGCCTCTATCTCTCAGATGAGGAATGTACCCTTGATAAAACTCATTTCTTATCAACCCCTGACGCATTCCTTTACTCTTTCATCCCACTCAGTTTTTTTTTGTTTTTTTTTAACAAACTCCAAAGCACGGCTCGGTCCAAATTTTTGGAGTGGTTTATGTATTCCCTATCCTTTCTCATCAAAGCTTAATGTCTCTTCGATCCAGCTTATGTATGGCTCAGGGTATTCCTCTACAACACTGTGATTCACAGATCTGTCCACCAAGACAGAATAACATGCCACATGTGCCTGCGGTGCTCCATAATAGAATCTGTGACTGCTCTTGAGTTTGGCAGGATCATTATCAGGCTGAAACTCATTAAGTCATGTGTTAAACATGATCAAAGTCTGTCTTATATGCAATGTGAACGTACTGCAGTAAAAGGTCATGCGTTTCTGGAACTCAATGTTGAATTTCCTATGCTGACAGCCTGAATCAGCAGAAATTGTATTTAATAAAAGACAGAGCGGTAAAAATACCTTCATGATCGGCTCATGTGGCATGCAGTCAGTGAAAAGTGAAGAGTGTTTGTTTAGTTTTTTTTTTTTTACTGTAAACTGAACCGCTATATAAATCCTCACAGTTTGTCTTGTACTGTAACAGGACCGGGGGAGTACTGTATTTCTGCTTATTCAGCTGGATAAGCATAATATTTCCTTGCTGTTGTTCAGAAATGATAGAAAAAAGATAGTTCGCCCAAGGATTGTCATCATTCACCATTTTGTCCTTTCAAACCTGTATGACTTTCTTTATTCTTCTGATTATATAATGAAAAAATTCTAAATGGAAACAAATTTAAACCAAGGATTCAGCAGGAAAATAAAATGTTTCTGGCCCTTATGGTTCAGATGCTATTAGCATAAGCATGCATGAAACTTGAGCTGTTTGCACTAAATAATTTTGGTTAGAGGCTCCAAATTTGTTATTCTAAATACTGTGCTCTATTACTTTCCCGTAAGTGAAGCTATGAGCTACAATTGATTGCAATAGCTGTATAGAAAGAAGAATAACACACGTTGGGTTAGTTCACTCAAAATTGTTAAGGAATTAAGGCATTTTACATGAAATCAGAGAGCTCCCTCATCCTCCATAAACAGCAACAGTCCCAGCTCCTACAAAGTCCAGAAAAATCCCAAAAAATATTCTCAAAAACTGGAGGTTGACTATTGAATAAAGTCATTATCTTGTTTTATGTGTGCACAAAATGATTCACATAGTTTGATAATATTTCAACTGAACCAATAAAAGCATACGGTATGCTCTGTTTTGTGAATGTTTGTTTATGTACTTTTCTGGACTTGAAATGAGCCAGGGCTGTTGCTCTTTAGGATCACAGAGAGTTCAGATTTCATTTGAAATTTCTAAATTTGTTTTCAGAAGACGAGCAAAGGTGTTAAAGGTTTGAAACGATGCGAGGGTGAGCAATTAATAACTGAATTTTAACCCATCAATAGATGCAGGCTAGAAAAGGTATGGTGTAACGGCAGAGCTGGCATCTTATAGACAGACTGATTGTGATTGCTGCCAGCTGTGCGCGCTGACACTGCCAATTCATTGGCATTTCATTGGCCCGTTTTATTACTCTTCAGACGATTGGCTTTCTGATGAAATCCCCATAGTGGAAGTTTTCCACATAGCATTGTAGTTCCCCTCCCGCTGGGGAATGGTAGTTCTATACAGAATACAGTTGACAGTGAAGAGAATAGCAGTTCTATAAAGAACACAGTTAACAGTAAAGAGAATAGGAGTTTTATAAAGAATACAGTTAACAGTGAAGAGAAGAGAATGGCAGTTTTATAAAGAATACAGTTGACCAAGGAGAGAATGGTAGTTCTATACAAAATACAGTTAACAGTGAAGAG
Source organism: Danio choprae (assembly GCA_903798125.1). Classification (NCBI taxonomy): domain Eukaryota; kingdom Metazoa; phylum Chordata; class Actinopteri; order Cypriniformes; family Danionidae; genus Danio; species Danio choprae. Next base: position 1,531,246 of record CAIGQW010000415.1, on the reverse strand, counting down.
AAT
>CAIGQW010000415.1:1506149-1527290 GCA_903798125.1 Danio choprae | reverse complement strand
CTCCGGGCGTTACAAATGATGTGAATTGAGTTGCCCATGGTGGCGGGTTGGGTTATGAAATGGGCAGGTGTATGTTATGGGCAACGAACACAGCTGCATGTAATTGATGACCTTTTGAATACACAGAGAAACCATGCCCAGATCCTGAGGCCCATTGTTGTGCCTTTCATGTTGCAGCAAGATAATGTATGGCCCATGTTCCAAGGATCTGTACACAATTCCTGGAACCTGAAAACATCCCAGTTCTTGCATGGGCAGCATACTCACCCTTTGATTACCATTTTTATCTGTCTGTAACTACTGGTTCATTACACTACATGACCGCCACGTAAGCATGTCATGAGCTCAACACAGTGCTTGGGTGAGAATGAGTGCTTTTGGATGATCCTTTTATCATTATAGTTAATTTAACCCCATTTACATGTCAGTATTAAATACTTCAGCTCACCCTGCTTCAGAAGTTATTTGGAACTTTAATACTTCCATGGCAATGCAGAGTACAGTGTTAACAAGTTACTTACCCAAACAGTGTGTCTGTTGTGAATAACATAGTGTTAAAGTATGTGTAAAGTGATTATTGTTGCTGTATTCCATAGACATCGGCATGCATTTAACCACTTTTTAGTTAGCATCCTGTGTGTTAAAATGCCTGCAACCTACCTAAACTTTATTTAATTAAAAAGAGTGTTAGTTTTGATCTTTGACTAGCGCCTCGCTCGTATTTCTCTCTCTGGCTCAGCTCCAGCCAGGGCTGATTTGAGTTAAGCAACTGATCAATGAATCAGTGAATGCTCTAACCACACCTGCATTATTATCTGCTCCTGGAACTAGCCTAGACTGCTTACAGTCTGGCACAGTGAGGCAAAGACTTTTGGAAGATGGCCTGGTGTCAAGTAGGGCAGCAAAGAAGTCACTTCTCTCCTAAAAAAACATCAGGGACAGATTGATCTTCTGCAAAAAGTATGGCAAATGGACTGCTGAGGACTGGGGCAAAGTCAAATTCTCAGATGAAGCCCCTTTCTGATTGTTTGGGGCATCTGGAAAAAGGCCTGTCCCCTTAAGAGAGAAGAAAAGGTAAGCGCTACCATCAGTCCTGTGTCATGCCAACAGTAAATCATCCTGAGACCATTCATGTGTGGGGTTGCTTCTCATTCAAGGGAGTGGGCTCACTCACAATTTTGCCCAAAAACACAGCCATGAATAAAGAATGGTACCAAAATACCCTTCAAGAGCAACTTCTTCCAACAATCCAACAACAGTTTGGTGAAGAACCATGCATTTTCCAGCACGATGGAGCATCGTGCCAAAAGGCAAAGTGATATCTAAGTGGCTCTGGGACCAAAACGTTGAAATTTTGGGTCCATGGCCTGGAAACTTTTGGCCACGACTGTTCGTTCATTCGTTCGTTCGTTCGTTCATTCGTTCATTCATTCATTCATTCATTCATTCATTCATTCATTCATTCATTCATTCATTCATTCATTCATTCATTCATTCATTCATTCATTCATTCATTATCTACTGCTTATTGAGGGCCAGGTCACAGGGGTAGCAGTTTTAGGAGAGAACCCCAGACTTCCCTCTTCCTAGACACTTCCTCCAATCCTTCCGGTGGGATCCCAAGGCATTCCTAGGCAAGCAGAGAAACATAGTCCCTCTTGCATGGGGCTCCTCCTGATGGGACAAGCCTGGAAGACCTTTCTTAGTTGGCAACCAGGAGGCATCCAAAACAGATGCCCAAGCCACCTCAACTGGCTTCTCTCAATGTGGAGGAGCAGCGACTTTACTTTAGCAGTCTCAGATATGTTACCAATTACAGAAAAACTACACACAGCATACATTTAGTCCTTATTTGGCTTCAAAAACACATATAGCCTACAGTCAGTGCAAACCTCTCATCTGTATCTTTAATCTTTACCAACACATGCAACCTCTTGTTATAAAGGAATCCTGTCATTCCGAGTTTATAATAGTCCAAAAGTTGATGATAATAAATAAACATGGCAGTTTGTTCATGTTTTAGGTTGCCGAAAGAATCACTTTCTCCTTTGTTTTTTTCATGCTTTACTCTCGCGCTTGTCCATTTCTGAAAGGATCGGATGTCAGAAGCACTTCAATAATCACTCGTTCGTTATTATCATCAGCTCAAGTTCGTTATTTCAAATAAAGACGCACGACGAGTGCACGCCAGCTCTCTCGAGAAAGTGAAACCGCTCCCACTTTTAGATGGCCTCATAAAACAAAAACAGGACACGGCAGAATTTGTTCTTTTTGGCTTTGTGGCTGTTCATCAAGACGACGACAAGGATTGTTTGAGCTCAGGTCGACCGTGGCTTGTTATTATATGCATATAGTATTACGATGTAATGTCTCATCAGCTATGTATTTAAAAATGGTGGTTCCTGTTTTCATTCTCCTGGCTTGTGTACAGGCTAGTGACATTTCTCTGTAAACTAATAGCGTTCAGCTGTGCGTCTAGCTCTGCCTTTTCCAATCTACATACAAGTACATACAAGTTTTCTAAAATGCACTTTTTTTTACACAATTCATTGATGAATTGTGAATTTACGTGTCTGGGCTTTGTTTCTGAGAAGCATCATTAAACAACTATGCTTGCAAGTCCTGTTATGATCTGTTGGTGATAACAGATCTTGCAGTAATAGCTGATGTTTGAACACACCTCAGATTGCAACTTTTCAAGACCCAACAAGTCACTGATTAAAATGATTCAGATAGAGCAAGTCTCAAGATAACTGTTCACTGATTCAAATGATCTGGTAAGAGCAAGTGTCCAGTTAATCATTCACTGATTAAAAATTATTCAGTTAGAGTGAGTGATCAGTAAATGATTCACTGATTAAAATGGCTGGTCAAAGCGAATCTTTGTCAGTGTTCTGTCTTGTCCATGTGCCTTTTGTTATGATCATGTGCTTTCTTTGTCCTTTTCCCGCCACCGTCAGTGTTCATTTGCCTCACCTGTGTTCATCCCTTGTGTGTCATTAGTTTAATCATCCCCTTATCCATTTATACCCTTTCGTCTGTGTCCATTGTTGTCCGCTATTTTGGTTTGCTTTGGTTGTCTCGTCCTGTCGTCCTTGTCCCGTCTGCCTATATCCAGTGTTTGTTAACCAGTAAGTGTTTGTTTAAATAAATCCGTTTTGTTATTGTATCCCGTGTTCGTCTCATCATGTCTCCCGTCAACGGAGCGTTACAATCTTATGTTTCACTAAATTTGCACTCAGGTACTTGATTTGTGCACTTTGTCCACCACTGCCCACTTCTCAATGTTCCAAATTATTCAAGCCAATTCATCTTACTTATGATATTGCTCATTCCAAACTACAAATTTAGGCATTGATAACTAGGATCTCATTCTAACTAATAATCTATTAGATTATTTTTTTTTAAATCCAATGGATGCGCCATCTTGCAGCTTGCAGATCTAGGTGCCAAGAACCACAGAACACTTTCAGAGCTCTTGTAGTCTTATGTACTCAGGTCTTCAGATTGGTGGCTGAAGATCTGGGTACCTTAGCTGCCTTGAATGATCAGGGACCACCCAAAAAGCCATATATCTTATGCTGTGTTCACACCAAATCACGTTATTCGCACGTAAATAGACTTTACTCGCTTCATTCACGCATCAAATTCACTTCACAATAGATGCAGATTCACGTCATGGGTGGGGCTTCTGTTTGCCCAGTGACTCAAGATTTGTTGCTAAATGGCTAACATGGATTTTATTGAGATAGTAGCTGTGCTTTATGTGCTTTAGAAAGGATGGAAAAACAGCGTAGATTCGTTTGGCGTTGTGTCTGAGTGCACTAGATCCTTTCAGAGGTGCACCCAGGTTTGTGAGTTCATCAACTCCAGAAACTGTACTTGGATGATGGAAGCTTTCAGCTGTGCTTCAGACTGAGCCAAGCCCAGTTTGATGAGCTGTTTTCCGGTGTTGGCAAGAGGATTTCCCCCTCTGGACACCAACAACAGGCACTGTGTCATAATCACACCCCATTCAAGAGCAAGCTCCTGATTGGTTAACGCGGTGTGAATGTCCGCTGAAGTTCAGATTTTCCAACTCCAGTGATTCACGCGTTAAGCACCACTTCACACAAATCATGCCGCAGGATGTCCATCCTTGTCTTTGCATTGACTTAACATGTAAATCCCTCATGCTTGATGTTTCATATGAGTCTGGTGTGAACGCACCTTTACAGCTACATCAACAAACCATGTTTTGCTCATCAATTGCTTCTCAAGGGGACGTAAGCATGAAAGCATGCTGTCTATCACAGATTCAGAAAAGCTAATTCATGCTTTTATGACAGTTAGATTAGATAGCTGTAATGCACTGGTCATTGGTTGCCTGGCATCCTCTATTAATAAACTTCAGTTAGTGCAAAATGCAGCTGCCAGAGTTCTTATTTTATTGTCCTTACACTGGCTACCTGTTAAGTTCTGTATTGATTATAAAAAATTGCTTCTTACCTATAAGGCTTTAAATAGTCTAGCTCCTGTTTATCTAACTAACCTTCTGTCTCGCTACAATCAAACCAGCTCTTTAAGATATCAAAACTCAAGGTTTTTGGTAGTACAAAGAATAGCAATATCTACTCAAGGAGGTCAAGCGTTTTCATATCTGGCTCCTAAACTCTGGAAAAGCCTTCCTTCCGAGGTTCAGCTCAGACACACTCTCTTAGTTCAAAACTAGATTAAAGACTTTTTAGTAAAGCACATACTCATTGTATCACATAGCTGTTGAATGCATGAGTGAGTGTGCTTGACAAACCACCTGTAGGATACACTCTTCCTGTCTTAATGCAATAGGCACTTTGTTAAAAATGTTTTATGTTCTATGTTCTTCTATGTTTTATGTATTTGCTTATATGTTTGTTTATATAGCACCTATTTTGTTTATAGCACTTCTTTTTACATTGACATTAGTATCTCTCATAACATTGACATTAGCCAATCACTAAGCTAACAGCTGAAGACTCAGCTGCTAGGCATCTGAAACACATGTCTCCATTCCCTATTCGGGGAATGAGGGTTACGTTCGTAACCGAGATGTTGCCCTTCATGGGAACTCTGACGTGTGCCTGGAAGACAGTTTGGGAGAATGTATGGAAAACACCACAACAGCTAAGCCTGTTACGCCCCTGATGTACAGTTTGCCAAACATAATGTGAGCGCACAAGCATCACCAAGGGCGCAACCTTCCAACATCTCCTAGGCCCTTAAATTACCATTACATGGAAATAATTTATAAAGAATTTAGATCGGGAGTCGTAAATGTGCTTTTACCTAACTAATTGTAGTCTAGGAATTTTTAGAATTACGACAGTATGTTGGGAAAGCGTGTCAGTCCTCGAAGGGGGAGAATGCTGCGGAGGCCACCTGCTACCCAAGAGGGGAGACTTGATGGTAATAAGAACATATGGACTAGCTCTATCCAGGGGGAGTGCTACATATGATAAGCTGGTTAGCGGGGGGTAGGGAAGACATGGGTTCGCCTGAGAAGGGGGAATGCATCGTGGCTGAATAAGCATATAGGATCGCCATCAGGGACCGCGCATAGATGGCACCGAACCCTAGCATGTGGGTAGACCAATCGGGCATACCAGACGTCATATTGGCTCCTCCACTGAGTCGTGTGCTGGGAGCCTCGTAGGAGCTCTCTAGGATTCGCCAAACGGGGAACTTAATAAGCACACTTATCTTTGGGTTATGGAGCATGACGCAGCAAGCGTTTTGACACCGAGCTTAGTTTCCTACCGACTGACCAGGGTTGCCCAGAAATCAAGAGGAAACCAGCTCTACTTGAACATTATAAAATCTTGCGAATGTATAAGGTGTCGCCCAGCCTGCATCTCTACAGATATCTGTGAGAGAGGTGCCCCGTGCTTACGTCCAAGAGGAGGGGACACTTCTAGTTGAGTGTGCTCTCACTCCTGGGGGACACGGCTTGCCCTGGCATTGATAGGCGAGGGCGATGGAATCTACTATCCAACCTCTGTTTTGATACGGCACTTCCCTTCTGTCGACCACCATAACAGATAAAGAGCTGTTTACAGGATCTTAAATTCTGCGTACATTCCACGTAAAGGCGCAAAGTGTGAACGGGACAAAGCAATGATAGGGCTGGGACTGCCTACTCTGTGCAGGTTCACCACCTGGTCTCTAAATGGGGTGGTAGGAACCTTGGGCACATAGCCAGGCCAGGGTCTCAGGATAACGTGAGAGTAGGCCAGCCCAAATTCCAGGCACAATTCGCTGACCAAAACGGCCTCCAAATCCCGACTCTCTTGATCAATGCCAACACGATCAGAAAAACTGTATTCATGGACAGAATTTTTAAGGATACTGAGTCGTGTGGCTCGAATGGATCAGACCCGCCAGGACTACAGAGAAATCCCAAGAGGGCATGAGAGAGGGGCGGGATGGATTTAATCGCCGCGCGCCTCTGAGGATTTGGATGATTAGATTATGCTTCCCGAGTGTGTTGCCATTCACCGCGTCATGGTGAGTGGCAGCGACAGCCTACGCTCCAATTTTTCCTGAAGGAAGGATAACACAATTCTAATCTGGCAAGTTAGGGGGTCTTTTCGGCGAGAAACGCACTACTCATTGAACAGACTTCAGGGCGTAGGCATACCTCTTATAGGGTGCTCTAGCCTGAGTGATGGTGTTAACCACAATGCCGGTAAGTCATCTAAGTCTTCTGTGCTCTGTCTATGGACCACACGTGGAGTTTCCAGAGGTCTGGGCGCGGGTGCCAGAAAGTGCCCCGTCCCTGGGAGAGGAGGTCCTCTCGCAGGGGAATACGCCAGGGAGGGGCCGTCACAAGGAGTGTGAGTTCGGAAACCCAGGTCCGGTTGGGCCAGAGAGGAGCAACTAACAAGACCTGCTCCTTGTCCTCCCTGACTATGCACAGTGTCCAAATCCTCTAAAGCATTGTTAGTTGCATTATTTAGGGCAACCAGAGCCGGCAACACTTCCCAAAAGACATTATAATTTGAACAGCACCTGCGCTTATGTTAGACTGTTTTTATTATTCCCAAGGTTTCTATAATCCTGGACCAGGCCATTCATGGAGAAGTGGAGAGCATGAGACTGATTCCTGTAAGACCCCAGTGACAGACGAGTCTTCGCATTGATCATGAAAGGCCAGCCTGTACACCAGCCGGTGACCTCTCCCACCTGCAGCTTCTCCACAATGGACATCCAGCTTTCTCCGAGCTCCAGCGCTTAAACTGCAGCTCTGCACAAGAAGTTTGGCCATAGGAGAAATGGTCGTTCCCATCTGAGACTGGTTTCTCTCAAGATTTTTTTTTTCTTCACTTTCGTCAATTGTTAAAGTTCGATCCTCGCCACTGTCGCCACTGGCTTGCATGGTTCGGGACTTGTGGAGTGATGGATTTGCTCTTCAGTGTTTGAACTTTCAGCAGTGAAAATTTAACCACACTGAACTGAACTAAACTGAACTTAAACTCTGAAAACTGGACTGACACTGTTTTAATTTACTATAATCTCCTATGTTAAGCTGCTTTGACACAATCTACATTGTAAAAGCGCTATAGAAATAAAAATAAAGATGAGTAGGCTGACAGGGGAAAATGCATATTTGCGCATGCCCAGGGACCAGCTGTGAGCCAGCGCATTCGTGCTAAGGGGAGCCTCGGTCAGGGAGTAAAACAACTGGCAATGGCCATTTTCGAGAGAAGAAAACAGGTCGACCTGGGTTTTCTCGAATCGATCCCATATCAGCTGAAGCGTACTAGGGTGGCGTCTTTATTCTCCTCGGAAGGCTAGCTGCCATAAGAGTGCATCAGCTGCACAGGTGAGCTCGCCTGGAATGTGAATGGATGCAGCAATTTCAGCCACGTGTAACTCCAGAGGAGCAGACGGCGAGCGAACTGAGTCGTGATGGGAGCGTATATCCTCATATGATTGATATATGCCTCCGTTGCCATGCTGTCTGTCCTGACCAACGCGTGTTTCTGCTCTAAAATCGGTGAAAAACGGCAGAAAGTGATGGCAGTTGATGTGCCAATATAACCGGGATCCGGACTATGAACCCTCAGCTGCATGCTTGTTGCACACAGCCCCCCAGCCCGTGTTGGAGGCATCTGTCGATACGACAACATGCCTGGATACTTGTTCTAAGGACAAACGGGCCATAGAAAAGAAAGATCCGTCCAAGGACTAAAGGTGTGGCAACACAGCGAAGTGATGTGCCAGCAAAGGGGCAGCTCGGGAGGGAAGTGCTTACCGCGGGAAGCAGAGCAGCCTGAGGAAAAGCTAAAAATAAGAGATTGTCTCTTATCTTCCTCCCTGGATCCCGCGATGAGGCTGGAGTGAGAGAAAGGAGACCATTCTCTTACACTCTGAGAGCCTGTGGCGATATGGCCTGGCGCTGTGAGCTGGAAGGCGGAGCGTCCCAGACTGGCAAGGTTCCAGGCAGAGAAAGATGCCCTCCATGACTGCGTGAGCTCACTGTGTAACTCCGGGAAGAAAGGGACGCCCATCTAAGTGATCCAGCCGCGGAGCTGGAGGACAAGCCATCTCCAGTCCCACAGCTGAAGTAGCCCGGGATAATACAGATAACATGTCCGATTCTAGATCTGAATCCTCACTGACAACCCTGGAGGGTGGCAGATGGATGAGCCCCCACTGTGATCCTCAGGCCTGCCTGTGTGCTAATTGACTTGCTGGACCCCCAGACAAGTGATGCAGAACTTGTGTCTGTCATCCGGGACGAGGAAACTACCTCATCCAGAAATGTAGGGTCGGAACGACATCTTTGAAAAGACGTGCTGCTCAACAGTGTTGCTCCCTTAGGGGATCTGCTCTTTCAGTGAAAACTACTCTTTTATCCACCATTGAAACACCCAGGGGACAGGAAAGAAGCCCAGTTTGACCATTGCTGTTACGTCGTTGCTCGCACTGATAGAAAGACTGGTTTCTTAGTAAAATCAGGATGGCAGATGTGTACTCTTTAGTCGCTTAGTGAGACTCATTGGCCCGTTTTCTTACTCTTCAGAGTGATTGGTCGGCTAGGGTCCTCCCAAAGTGTCTTCCAGACACACGTAAGAGTTCCCATGAAGGGGAACTGAATTGTGGATCGTTGCTTACTGCAGAAGTTGGGAATTTCTCAGCTTTTCAAGCTCCAATGGAAGCATCAGCAAAACAGATCATTTTATGCAAATACCCCTGCTCAGACAGTAGCCAACTGCATTCAAGCAGTTCAATAGCGATAAACAGGGAATAAAAAAAAATTTTTTTTTTAAATTATTATTGCAGTGGGCAATCACCCAGTCCTTTATGATCTTTATATATTTAATATACCATGGAATGCCATTCAGGAAAATCTGAGTATATGGAATAGAGTGAAACTTGAACAACTTGAAAGTTATATAGTATATAGATGATATCTATGTTTATATATAATAACATTAACTGATAGAGTTTTAGTGAACTGAAGTTAGAACTGAAGAACTGAAGTTATTTGTATCTAATAAAGTTAAAGTAACTAACCTTAACATTTATGATTTGAATTGTATTGCAATAATGTTTACCTTTTTAAAGCTGCTTTGAAACAATAATTATTGTGAAAAGCGCTATACAAATATACTTGAATTTAATTATTAATTAATTTTTGCACTGTGATTTTTACGTTTTTTAAAAATTATTTCAAGTTTTGGCTCTGGTACTCAGTAAGCTAATGTATATATGCACAAATATATTATTGTAAAGTATCCTTGATTTTGTCCATGCAGAATTGCTCGCATGATTGTAGCTTATCATTGGTGAATCTCATGTGAGTGACATGTTGATCTTGCCCTCGTGCCAGTAAGCAAACCATTATAGAAGATAAGTTGTTGGAAAGGGAGTAGAAATTATTCTGATTAAAGACTATAACAAATACTAAAATAATCCATTAAAATATTGTCATTTTTCATAGTGACTTATAAAAAATGAAACCCCAGCAACAAATGTTCATACCTAGAATAGTTCTTAGCTCAGGGCTGCTTCACATTATCATGATGTGTTTAGCCTCCTGTGCTAAATGACTGCAGCATGATGCTGTTTATGTCTCACACAAGAATAATGTCAGCACTGAGTGTAAATGTGCCGCTGTAAAGCAGTGAGCAACATACCTGTGTCACCCTCTCCTAAAGCACAGAATGACTACGTGCTGGATGTTTCCAACCCTTGCATGCCCCCATTTTCCATTTCTAAAATATTACGTTGAAAATGCAGTTCTGGAAATCCTGCAGTAATAGCTCTCTATGACCCCAGATGGCAATAAATACAATCACCATTCATCACCTACTTGTCTTCCCCAGCAGACAAATGTTTTTAGGTTTTCAGATAATAAGAGCAATGTGCCGTTAACTGAGAGAACACATTTCTCTTTATACCTTAGCTTTGAATTTAATCCCTCTGCCAACTGGGAGGCAGCGAGTGCCAAATTGACCATTCAGCCTGATTAAACTGCTAATCAGAAGCATTTGAACGCATTAGAAAAAGTTAACCTGCAGTGCTTGTTCACTTTTGTGTGGTGCTGTGCAATACTGAATGTCTTCTGTTGGATTTTTGTTTTTTCATAAAGATGACTGGTGTGTGGCGTGTATGACACTAAATCAGATTTTCATTAGAGACGACCAACTGACAACATGTTTATCAGCTAGCCTATTATGATGTCATTTTGCACATCCCTAATGAAAAGTCAAATGAATGTTAAAGGTGCAAAAAAGGTAAGTGAGGGAAGTTTATGATTAACTCCTCATTTTTAAATTACATTTTAGATTTTTGTAATTGCTTATGGAAAAACATAAATCATTGAGGTAGCTGTTTACACTTAATTTAAAAGGCTTAAACAGATATTTAAAAATTCCCATATATGTTTCAGGCGGCACAGTGGGTAGTGCTGTCGCCTCACAGCAAGAAGGTTACTGGGTCAAGCCTCGGCTGGGTCAGTTGGCATTTCTGTGAGGAGTTTGCATGTTCTCCGTGTGTTTGCATGGGTTTCCTCTGGGTGCTCCAGTTTCCCCACATGTCCAAAAACGTGCTATAGGTGAATTGGGTAAGCTAAATTGTCCGTAGTGTATGCATGTGAATAACAGTGTATGGGTGTTTCCCAGTGATGGGTTGCAGCTGGAAGGGCATCCGCCCAAACATATGCTGGATAAATTGGCGGTTCATTCCGCTGTGGCGACCCTTGATTAATAAAGGGACTAAGCCGAAAAAAAAAATGAATGAATGAATATACGTTTCAGTGACACAATTTATGTGGACACAGTTATATGTTCTATTTACTAACAATAACAAACTAATTAACTTAAAATTAACCCAATCATAATAATATCAATAAAAGACATATTGTGACCAATTTATAAAATATTGTTAAATGTGAAGAACAGATTTGATCTGTCAGTCACCCAGATATGAAACATAAACTTAAGCCATGCTGTTATGATCATGATGTAGCCCTTGCAGATTGCTGGAGAACACTCACTGTCATTCACATGTCCCACAATGCACTGCACTCACACATGAGTTCCAGATCACCTCTTGATCACACACACACACAGCTGAAGCTCATCATTACTGATTCCTGGGACTATATATACACATTACAGACACACTCATCCAGCACTGAGTCTTGTTTCCCTAGTGTACTTTACAAAGTGGTTTCCTGTGTTGTCTTGTTGTGTTTTTGACCCCCTGTTTGTTTACTGTTTATGTTGTTTTGCACCCTGCCTTAACCTTTTAGCCTGCTACTACGAATGCTATTTTTCCTTATGCAACGGTTTGCTCCTGAATTAACTGCCTGACTATTCATAAATAAATCTGAATCATTACTCATTACAAATCAATTTTTTAGTGTGGCCATCAAAGTTTTTGGAGGTGCAGTTGCTTCACCTTCATTAACAGAACAACATTTTAATTTCATGATTCTCATTGCGATTCTATGAGCCGTTTTCTTAATTTTTATATTATTCGACATATTATAACCATATATACCGGATATGAGTAATATAATCTGCAACTATTGTATAAATAGCATCTAACATTATTTACACTTATTGAAAATAGCTTCTGCCCCAATTCATAATTTTTTTTATCTCCTTCCCTAGTTCATTTTAAATGGTCCCCTGCTGTGACAACTGAAGCACATATATTCCACATTATATATCAATTAATATGAGTTCTTTAAAGCTGCATAATTATTATCCTAAAATATTTAGCAAAATTATATTTGATATGGCGGCGGAGCGGTGGCTCAGTGGTTAGCACTGCCGTCTCACAACAAAACATATATTAGTCTTAATTTTTAGTCTAATATCTGTAAAGATTACAGTTATTAAAGAGATAGCTAGCATGCTAGCATTAGTCTTGGTATTAATTGTGTACTTTAACAAAGAAAGTTGCATGGTACTAATAATCACAGATTAATTCTGTCCAAATTCGGTCCTGGAGGGGCGGTGTCCTGCAGATTTTAGCTCCAACTTGCCTCAACACACCTGCACGGATGTTTCTAGAAAGCCTAGTAAGAGCTTAATTAGCTAGTCCAGGTGCATCTGATTGGGGTCGGAACTAAACTTTGCAGGACACTGGCCCTCCAGGACTTAGTATGGACACCCCTGCATTACATGATTTTTATGCAGGTATTCTACTCTACAGTTTTCTGTAGAGTAGAAATATTTAGACTCAGAATCATGGGGCCCTGTGGCATTGGCGTCCACAGACCTCATGTAAGGCAGGGGCAGAAAAATTAATTAAAAGAGCAGGGCATTACAAAAGGTGCTGGGTCTTGATTACCCCGTCACCCCATCTCCCCTCCCACGCCCTTAGTACTTTTGCGCCATCCACTTTAGACTTTGCACTTAGTTGTTAAAATAGAACCCATGCTGTGTGAAATGCATCAGATTTTCAAAATTCAAATTTAAACTGAAAGTTGGCAATGACCCACAGCCAAGAGAGCAACATACAGTGAAAGGATTTTTCAGGAAGAGTTTCCTGAACCATTCTGTCCTCTATATTCTAAATTCTTGCATGTTTCTCTTTAATTAACACTGCAAATTTGTTCACAGACAACTCCTTCATTTTGATTGGACCTCCATTTTGATTTAGAGGAATTTCTGCCTCGCACCAGAAATACTGATGTTTCTTTTGATTTGACTTTAGACTTTTTTCAATTCTTTAACTGTTTACACCTAATTTTTATTTTTGACTTGCACTTACTTGAACTTAATAGAAATTAAATTACAATTTAAATTACAATTAAATATATATTTTTGCCAATATTTAACGGATAGTACATTTAATTAACTTGTAAAATTATGTCTGTACTGTGGTATGAAAAAGTAAGTTGCCCCTTACTGATTTAATTTTTTTTGCATGTTTGGCACCCTGTTTCAGATCATCAAACAAATAAACATTTTAGTCAAAGATAGCACAACTAAAGTTTCTCATGTTAATTTTACATGTAGCTTCAAGTTCAATTTACTTTAAAAGAGTGATGAAACAATGGTGCATATATATGCTAAATAAATAGAACCTATTTTTTTCACCAGGAGGTGGATTCTTTCACTTTCTACTTGGGTAAAGTTCCAAAATGTAAAACACTTTATACATAAAACTATTGTGGGCACAGTCTTAATTTTATGTAAAACAAGTGAACACCATTCAGGTAATGCTACATAATAAAACAAACAAATAACTGTTTTTTAAATTATATTATTTTTTTAAACCTTTTCAAATCTTTTAAATTAGCACTGCATTACTGAATGCACCATTAAATGTCTATTAACTATGAACACAGATTTTCTAATAGCATTTTAAAAAGTATTTCAAAGCACTCTTGTTTACTTGTGCTTCTCCTTGGGCAATGTCTGTCTTTTCTCTACAAACTTAGATTTGCATTATTTATTTGTATTAATTATATCATGCATTTATATTTTTTCATCTTCTGTGTACTCTGTGTATATATGCATTGATTTTACTTTCGGCTGCCACATCCATGTGGATGTTGAATCTTTTGTTAAGCACTTTGTAAACAGTTTTGAAAGTTTTGAAGTTCAAAGTTTTACATGCCCAAGGGTGGTTTGCAACAAGCGTAAATCATAATTATTATATTTACAATAACAAATACACACTGTTGTAACAACAGAGTACACAGTTTCAAATGTTTTGCCACAAGAGTAAACACTAGATGTCAATGATGTTAAATAACACGCAATATTACAAATTACAGTGTTTCTATGTCCTGTTATATCTGAAAAACTATGAATATATGATATATTATAATGGCTGGATATAAATGTTATGCTGGGAACACAACTGATTTATTGTTTTCAAATCGTACTTAAAATCGTTTAAAAATAAAATTAAAGAATGGTGCTAGCAACGCCACATCATGGATTCATTTCCTAAAGCAATAACTCATAATATAGCCTATTAGTTGCTTTGGATACAAAGCTCCTGCTAAATGAAAGAAATGTACACTTCACATTTCTGCAGTCTTTCATTATTGACACATCACTTTTTCGTTATCGAAGCAATTGATAAAAGAACCTTAAGAAAACAAAAGCATGGCTCAAGCTTTTGCACAAGTGGGTAGAAAATATATGGTAGATGACAAGCTCAGCGTGTGTTAGAATATGATTTGTTTTATTCAGTCGCAACCCACATAACCTTCCTTGCAATAGTCTAAGAATGTGCTTATTTTATCATCCTTCCTCAATCTGAACTCCTCATTGGTTTTTTTGTTGTCTGCCTCCATTGCCTCTTCTTACTCACTATCTGCATTCTGTCCATCATATTGGTCTCCCACGATTCATTATATGTCTTTAGATCCACTCCTCCAAAACATAATGCCCCACTGTCTTCCTCAAGGGACTCTTTAGAAGCTGTTCCATCTCACAGACACAGACAGCAAATTCTTCACTCAGCTCATTTCTCTGGGCAGCCCTTAACCAATCTAGTATTTTCTCTCCATTCAGCTACGCCTTCTTGGTCCTCTGTGGGTAATACAAGAGAAAACAGCCCTACAATCTTAGGTAGATTTACACCACAGACAAGCAGTGTGTCAGTGTTGTCTATTTTGGTGTTAAAATTACAATAAATAGAATAGGCTTTGAATATTGAATGTTGTAACTTATACAATAGTTCTAGTATCATTTGAGCTATTTTTATTTCTTCAAATTAATGCATGCAATTTTTATATTGCATTATGTTCCGTAATCACTAATCATTGGGAATGAACTAAACTACCATTCAATTTATTATTCTAAGTAATAATAATGAAATTTAGAAATTAATATTTTAAATTTGCATTGTAACAAAAAACTGTTCTTTTTAACTTTCAGTTTATCAAAAAAGCCTGAAAAATATTAAGCGGCAGAGTTGTTTTCAACACTGTTATAATAGGAAATCTATACTGAGCAGCAAATAAGTGGATGATTTCTGAACGATCATGTGACACTTTCAGCTGTGACATCATAGGATTAGTTTTTAAACAATATAAAAAAAAGTTATTTGAAATATTGCTGCTTTGTTGTACCCCAAACTCAGAAAACTCTGAATCAGAAAAAGTTAGGACAGTATGGAAAACGCAAATAAAAAAAGGAAGTAGTGATTTCTAAATTTACTTTGACTTGTATTTCATTGCAGACAATACAACAAACATTATTATTTTATTTTTTTCAAAATAAACATTTCAATTTTGGTTCTTGCAACACATTTCAAAAAAGTTGGAACAGTAAGGCATTTACCACTTTGTAATGTTGCTATTCCTTTTCACAACAGTTTATAGACATTTAGTCACTGAAGACACCAAGTGATGAAATGTTCTTCCTGCAAACAAGTCTTAAGGTGGGCAACAGTACTAGGTCTTTGTTGTTGCATTTTGCGCTAAAAATGCGTCACACATTCTCTACTGGAGACAGGTCTGGACTGCATGGCAGGCCATGCAGAACATGGTGTAACGCTTTGCTGGTAGACGATGACATTATGAAACTGAACACGGGATGTAACAAAACACGGATTTATTAAATGAACACTTACGGAGAACAAACACTGGATACGGGCAGACAGGACAAGGATGACACAACCACACGAATCAAAGG
Source organism: Danio choprae (assembly GCA_903798125.1). Classification (NCBI taxonomy): domain Eukaryota; kingdom Metazoa; phylum Chordata; class Actinopteri; order Cypriniformes; family Danionidae; genus Danio; species Danio choprae. Next base: position 1,511,154 of record CAIGQW010000415.1, on the reverse strand, counting down.
AACCAAAATACCGGACAACGAAGGACACAGACGAAAGGGTATAAATAGATCAGGGGATGATTAAACTAATGAGACACAAGGGATGAACACAGGTGGAACAAATGAACACTGACAGTGGCGGGAAAAGGACAAAAAAAGCACAAATGATGACACGGACGAACACTGACAGTACCCCCCCCCTTTTGAAGGCGCGTCCCCGCGCCTTCAACAGGAAACAACAAAACGAAGGAGGGTAGAAGGGGAGGGTACAAGGGAGGAGTCTGAGGGAGAAACAGGAAGGGAACTGGAGCAGGAGGACCCAGGACACAGCCAGAAGGACGGCCCCGGGCGGAGTCGAGGAAGGGAGGGACCATGGAGGAGGAGTGGCTGCCGACTCCAGGGGGCCGACCGAGGGAGACGCCGCTGATGGCAGTGGAGCCCAAGGAAGTGACCGAGAGCCGTAGGGTGAAGGTGACGCCGAGGTCTCTGAGGGCCGGGCGAAGCAGGCGGCTCACCCGAGCAAGGCGACGGCGGGGTCCAGAAGCCCGCGGCGTAGCCACAGCGACAGAGGACCAAGGCGCAGCTGGAGGGAAGGAGGAGCTCAACGCAGCCGGTAGGACGGTGCGATGAGGTGCAGCCGGAAGAGTGGAGTCCAGAGGCGAAGGAAGGGCGACGACTGACCAAGGTGGAGCCGGAGGGACGAGGGAGCCTGGCGGAGCTGGTGGGCGGACGGCCCAGGACGAAGATGAGGGAGGAGTGAGCCAACGCGGAGCCTTAGGATCGAAGGGCCGAGGTGGAGTCCGCAGCTCGGAGGTTGCAGGGACTGACGCTGGGCGACACCCTCCAGAGGGCGACGCAGGCAGGTAGCACCCACAAGCGAGCTCCATTTCTGGAGCTAGAGGGCGAGCTGGGGGGCTGGCTGACTGCAGCAGTGCTGGAGCTGGATGACTGGCTGCAGTTCTGGGGGACCGTGGGAAGCTACTCATGACCCTGGAGCTGAGGCTTTTTTCCGGAAGGAAGATTAAAAAATTGTGCGGAAACAGTTGATTGCTGTCCAAAAACAGCGGACGGTTATTGCTGCCTGAAAACAGCGGTAGGTTAAAAATATAGCCCCAGAAGCCAATGAGTAGCCTCCCAGAGTCCAGCCACTGTTCATCTGCATAGGGGGGGTGGGCGGGACTCTCGCTGGTCTCGCGGATATCCGCCAGGACTCCCCCTTTCGGCGGTGTTGCCGGCTCACACACCTGGTCAGACGGGGTTATAAGCTCCTCCATCTCAGCGCGATTCCGCTCTGTCGCTCTAGGTGGCGCTGGCTCATGCGCTGGGGGTGGCTCTCCGTCTGCGGTGGGCTCTGGCAAGCGCCCCCTGCAGGTGGATGATGTTGCTTGGCTGGTCACTGGGTCGGGAGTGGCACTGACGAGATCTTCCTCCATGAAGGCGGTGAGTAGCGATCTTTTACTCGCCAGTGTCCACTCCATACTTGCGGCGATGTTGCCCTGAGGACCATCTTTGGACGATCGTGCTCTGCTAGAGATGATGGGCGTGCAGAGCACGTCGCCCGGAAAGCTGTTCGCAGTCGCTCGGATATGGTCCTCAGGGCTGCTCTCCCCCTGCTCCAGCAGGCGGTGATGACAGACAGACAGGAAGGTGGATGGGGTTCAGGAAAACACGAAGGGGAAAAAATAAAACACTGAGGGGCAAAAAGACTATAAAAAGAAAAACGGGGGAATGCACGCCGCTATTTTTTGGTCCGGTATTATGTAACACTTTGCTGGTAGACGATGACATTACGAGACTGAACACGGGATGTAACAAAACACGGATTTATTAAATGAACACTTACGGAGAACAAACACTGGATACGGGCAGACAGGACAAGGATGACACAACCACACGAATCAAAGGAACCAAAATACCGGACAACGAAGGACACAGACGAAGGGGAAATAGATGAGGGGATGATTAAACTAATGAGACACAAGGGATGAACACAGGTGGAACAAATGAACACTGACGGTGGCGGGAAAAGGACAAAGAAAGCACATGATGAAAACAAATGATGACACGGACGAACACTGACACATGGACTATTTTGTTCTCATATTGTCAGCAATGAAATACAAGTTAAAGTAAATTTGGAAATCACTACTTTCTTTTTTTTATTTGCGTTTTCCATACTGTCCCAACTTTTTTCTGATTTGGGGTTGTATTTTTGATCAAACAAAAGCAGTCATGGTAAGCATATGATTTTTTTGACTGGTAAAATAAGCCAAGTAAGCCATTGTTTGTTTACCTTGTGAATAGGGAACGGAGACGTGCGTCTGGTAACAGACTACAGGAGATCGCTAGACGAGCAATCACTCTGAAGAAAAAAAAAAAAAGGTCCAATGAATGCCAAATGAGTTGATCAGCTCCGCAGGTGCCAGTGATTAGTCATTAGTGAAGTATATCAGATCACGTCTGTGGAACGAGTATCAGATTTTTGCCAGCTCAATACCGAACACTCAGCCCACAGCTAGAGACTCAGCTGCTGTAGCAGTGAAGATGCACGTCTCCGTTCCCTATTCAGGGAATGTGGGTTACGTACATAACCAGGGCCTGCCCGTGCGCTAACCGACTTGCGAGGAGCAACAGGGGTGGTGCACCCTAATGCTAGAGTTGGCCGTGATCTCAGCTGCGCAACAGTCAAACCCTCGCAATGAGGGCAAAAACTGTCTGCGAGCACCGCCCTCAACATGGTGGACCCCCAGACATGTGATGAAATACTCGTGCCAGTCATCCAGAGCTAGGAAACCACCGCATTCAGAAATGCACGGCCGGAACAACATCTTTAAAAAGACGTGCTGCTCGGCCATGTTGGTCTCTTAGGGTTTCTGCTTTAAGGGAGAAAACTGCTTTTTTAAACACCAGTGAAACACCTAGGGGACGGGAAAGGAGCCCAGTTCGACCACCGATGTCGCGTCTTCGCCCGCACTGGTGAGGAAACTGGTTTCTTCTGAAAATCAGGATACAGATAGGAGCTCTTCAGTCTCAGTAAAAAGTATGAAGCAAAGAATCTGATGCTCGCTCCGTGGACACCAGCTGATATACTTCACTATTGACTATTCACTGGCACCTGTGGAGCCGAGCTCTGCCAACTCATTTGGCATTCATTGGCCCTTTTTCTTTCTCTTCCGAGTGCTTGGTCATCTAGCGATCTCCCGTAGTCTGTTACCAGACGTACGTTATAGTTCCCATGAAGGGGAACTTGCATTCATGGCCATCAAATATATACAATTCAATTCAATTCAATTCAAGTTTATTTATAAAGCGCTTTTTACAATGTAGATTGTGTCAAAGCAGCTTAAACTGTCTGAGTTTATACAAACTCAGACAGTTTAAATGATTGACAACAACCTGGTGACCAACAATACTGTTTTGCAAAAGCATTTTGTTTTTCTTTCCAAATTGCTATTGAGTGTTTTCACAGACAAACACCAGAGAGCTATTACTAGGATTTTAAATATGTTTTTGTTGGCAAGTGTCTGTACTGAGCTGTAAGAGCATTTTTTTGAGTTAGGGATGCTAGCCAGCTAGCAGTGGACCGTGAGAGAGTGAGAGCTTTTGTGCTTGTTTAGAAAAAAGGCTTTAAAAATCAAAGACTTCCTACTGTTCACTTTTTTCCATATAACACCCAATGATTCCTGACAGCAGGCGCACCTTGTTTTATAAATCATGTCTTTCTGGCAGAACAAGAAAAAAAAGGGAATGTCTAAGTCCAGCCAAAAAAAAAAGAAAAAAAATCTGACCCACCTAAATCTAGTAATGCAGCTGGCTATGCTTTTTATGGGTTACAGCTGATATGGGTCAACGATTGTTTACTTGAATTCAGTGTGAAGACAAACTAAACAGGGAAGTATATTATCTAAATGATCTAAATGCGAATATATGCTTTAGCTGCATAGCGTTTTAGCTTGCTTGTTGATCACAGCATTTCAAGTCAAGTCAAGTCGAGCTTTATTGTCTTTCTGCTACATGTGTGGACATACAAAGAAACGAAATGTCGTGTCTCGCAGGACAACGGTGCGACATAAATTAATCATAAATACAAACACAACACTGGGCATAAGAGCTATTTTAAAAAAACACATATTATAAAATACTTAACTATTCACATAAGACAGGCTATACAAGTACTTTTGCATGAGACTGAACAATGTTGTGCAGGATATTGTGCAAGAGAGATATTTAAGATTGAAGCAAGCAGTACAACATGATTGTGGTACATTTATAGTAAACATCGTTTTCCATATTGAGTCCTTGTAAGATAGAGTTTAAATAAAGTGTCAGACGCATAAGAGAGAAGAGTGTTTCTACAATATTTCTACAGTGTTTCTACAGGTGGTCAAGCCAACTCACCTGTATAAAGCACAATTTGAAATGCACAATGTTTTCAAGAGACATGGAGTGATTAAGAAAGTGTCTATAGTGTAAACGTGCAACCTGGTGCAAGAGTCAGAGAGATGAAAGGTGGTTTTGTCTTTTTTACAGGTGGTTTGTTAAGCCAACTCACCAGTATGGGACATACTCAGTAATGCATGGGGAGGGAGGGGTGGAGTGGAGGAGATTTCAGAGGGGCGTAAATTGACTGGAGTTGAGGGCTCTAACAGCCTGTGGGAAGAGGCTGTTGAGTAGTGTAGCTGAGCAGGCTCTGATACTTCGAAATCTTCTTCCTGATGGCAGCAGCTGGAAGAGACTGTGGAAGGGATGAGTAGAGTCTTTTTTTTGCTGGAGCACTGTGAGAGGACTCATTTGTTTCCTTGATCTTTCGCTATAAAAGTTTCCAGACAAATACTATAGTCCAAACTGATACTAAGCAACTAAACTTTCTAACGCCAGATAGACTAACATAACCACCCACCTAGCCAAGGCATTATTAGGGACCGAGCACCTACGGTGCGTAGGCCCTATTGGAATTCCGCTGTTTATTATTATTATTATTCTTCTTCTTCTTCTTCTTCTTCTTCTTCTTCTTCTTCTTCTTCTT
>CAIGQW010000415.1:1490351-1505093 GCA_903798125.1 Danio choprae | reverse complement strand
TCCATGTTCCATTAGTTTAGTCCAAAGGCCTTTGTGATGTTAAATTGTGAAGATCTAGAGTTTTCGCCGAGGGGCGTGTCTGTGGCGGACTGAGAAAGTGCAATGCTTCGCCATGGAGGAGGAAGCACTTATAACTCAATCAAACAATATCTGATCTGCCTGAAAACGCACAGGTTCGATGAGATTCCTCTCCTCAAGACATCTACGTGCCTATATTGAGTCTCAGTTTTAGCGCCACCTGCTGACAGAAGGAAGTTTGGCATAAATCTTCGATTTTCTCGGGTTTTTTAATATATATCGGCTTAAATTATTATTGTCCGCTGTTCTCTGTCATCCTGAGGCCACCGGGCGGCGGTGAGCCCGGGTGCGAGGTCCCTTTCATCGCTGCTTGCAGCTTTAATAGGGGTTTGTATTTTTAGGTTCCTTGTCTAAAAAATACACAGTACCAAGCCATTTTATTATTAGACAAATGCACTTATAATATGCAAATGCAACAGAGACTTGTGTCTCTTATAATATGCAAATTCATCAGCTTGTGTGATTTCTTGTGTAACAGACACAAGCATGGTGTTGGTGTGACAGACTCAGATGCATTAAGGGCCCATCAGCCTCTGCTGTCTAGAGTTTCATGAATGAACTGGATATACAAATATAAATGTAACTTAAAATACTGAAAAGAAAAGGACAAAGAAGAGAGCCTTGAGGGAGACCTGGAGTAATTTCACTTGTCGAATATTTGTGGACACCAACTGAACTATATTTTAGATAGAGGAGGAAAGCAGTGCTCATGAGGCCTATACCTAAGAGGTTAGAAACAAATGTCTGATGGGATACAGTGTCAAAAGCATTTTGACACTTTGACACCAAGTTACATCTGAGACACAACCCCAAAAAATGTTAGGTACCGTATAGTCAAAAACATAAAAGCATGATAATATCAGAATACAGATACGCCACATTACACAGCTAAATGTGAAATTATTCACGACTTCAAATATCTGAATTTCACCAGAGTTTCCTGTGGATAATTTTACCTATGCATTTTCTTCCAGGTGGCACGGTAGCTCAGTGGTTAGCACTGTTGCCTCACAGCAAGAAGGTCACTGGTTCGAGTCCTGGGCCAGGAGGTATTTCTGTGTGGAGTTTGCATGTTCTCCCTGTTTTCAAATGGGTTTCCTCTGGGCGGTCCAGTTTCCCCTACAGTCCAAAGACATGCGATATAGGTGAACTGGCTAATCAAAAATGGCCATAGTGTATGAGTGTGTGTGTGTGTGTGTGTGTGTGTGTGTGAATGAGAGAGTGTATGGGTGTTTCCCAGTACTGGGTTGCGGCTGGAAGGGCATACACTGTGTAAAACATATGCCAAAGTAGTTGGCGATTCATTACGCTGTGGCGACCCCTGATAGATCATAGAATAAGTCAAAGGAAAATGTATGAATGATTTTTTTTCTATGCCGTTAATCTGTCTTATTAAATACATGGCATATTAATAACCTTTTATAACTTTAAATTAAAAGATGTACAGATTTGTTGCAGAGTTATGTCTGATCTTAACTGTAGTGAGTTGTTGTACATGCTGTTTGATTCTGTTACAATATAATGAGGCCTTGCTAAGAGGCTGCAGTTGCACATGGGTGTTTTCACAGTCTTCAAGGCAAAGCAGTAAAAACAACTTCTTTAATTCTAAGGGCCAGAGGGAGCATGGAAAATGGTTGTGTAAAACTAAATTCTAAAGCAAAAAGTATGACTAAAATTAGTGAACCTTGGGGATATTAAAATGATAAAAGAAATGTATCATTTGACCTGTATAAGGCTTGTTAGTCATGAACAAACATTTCCAGTACAGATAAGACCTTGTACAGCAATGTGAAGTTAAAGACCCTGACATACCAATTATTATGGTATGATGTCTGCAAAAATCCTATCGACGTTAAACGTCTGGCAGCTCGTTATTTGTGGTTCGTTCCGCAGTGTCGCCAGTAGTCGTACCTCAATGGCAGGCAGCATGCTGATGAATCTGCATCAGTCTGCATTTGCACCATCTTTAGGAGAGAGAATTCTGACTAGATGTTTAGCTTTTTGGCAAACCAATGCATGAGAAGACAAGCGAAAGTGATGAAAACTAACAAACAACGACAACAACAAGGCTCACTGAGAAGGCTATTCTAAATTAATATCTTAACTGCACTTTAAAAAATGCTGGGTTGCTTTAATCAAACTTAGGTTGTTAGGTTAGACCCAACATTGGGTTATGAAAACCCAGTGAGTGAGCATTTCAATGCACAAAAAGTTCATAACAACATGGAATGGTTAATGCATTGCTTAAGTTTAGGTTTTATGGTTAGCACTTAAGTTGTAAACTGTCATTTCATTTCAAGCCATATCTTTCTTATTAAAAGGAACTATTTGAATTCCTAAAAGCCCAGAAGTGCTGTTAAGATCCAGACCTGTAGGCTGAGATGTGTATATATCAGGGGTCTGCCATGTTATTACAAACTGCGGAAGCTCTATCCTATTGATTGGTCAGTTTAAATGTCTCAAATGTGGCTTTTGTCACATGGTTAAGGAAAGGATAAAAGAACATTTTAACTGTTGCTCTGTCTCTTTTACTCTCTGGGTCTTCTTCTGGCTTCATTGGGCTCATTCTCTGAGCCCTGCTATTTCCATCTTCGTCTCTCTCCCTCTCTTAGGCTACGTTTACACAACAATGATGTAGCCAAAAATGGAAAAGCTTTTCTCTTGCATTTTGAAAAAGTTTTTCAAAATGATCCGTATTCACACATATCCATGAAAACGGACAAAAACAATGTATTGTAGATGCCTGGCCAATATTTGGTGCTGTCACCTTGTTAGTAATCAGTACTTGCGTAGGGAAGTGATGATGTGCTTGCTATCAGCGGCTCGTGTCTATGTATACTTCACTGTATAAGATGTGTTTCTGCTTTGCTGAATCCACACCTTGCTGATAAAGCATTAGAAAATGCTTGAGCATCAAAACAACAACATACTCTGCTATTGTTGTGTATGTTTGTTTGCTCTTGCCTTTAATCAACTCTAAACGAACTATGTACGTACATGACATCCTTTTCAACGACTTTTGTGATCGGGTGTTTACACAGACACGGCAATGGCAGCATTTTCAAAAACTTCTCCTTAGAAAATTATTTTACATTTTTTGCATTTAAAGTAAAAAATGACAAACAAGCAAAACATATCAAATGTTTCCCAATGTTGTCTGACAATGTTGTTGTGCAAACAGCCCCTTACGTAACTTTCTACCATGAAGCTGTGTACAATTATATGCTTTAACATTTCATGTGTTTTATCATTTCATACATCTATTTTGTAACCAGTTAAGGTGTAACAAACATATTGCTTTTAGATCATTTGACTTACAAATATTCTGTGAACTGCTTTTAATTTAACATTAAACTGCTACATACTGTAATACAATATAATCACACAATAGCAACACACGCCTACATATTGCTATTCTAACTTCACTTATTTCCATGGTTGGTGTAAGTGGCAGAAGACATTCAGCAATTCTACAGACTGAACCACTATAGAAAATACCACAATATACCTGTTTTCTTGTTTCTGTGGAATTGATTAATTCCAATTGACATAAATGTTAATATTAATAATCATGGAGAAACTATGCTTGTGTCAGTGGTCTCCAATGGGTTTTGAAATGATTTAACATCTAGCGAATCCCAGGCCTAGCTAGCCACATTTTTATATGTAGTTTCCCAACCACATTAGACTTTCGTACCCCATAGTACCTCATGCCTTATGTCCTTGACAGGAATTTGAAACAAATACCAAACTATATAACTCCAAACATTGCTTTCCTTTCAGTGAATTTTGAAGCTGCACCATCAATTTCAGGCGTTTCTTCTTTACCTCCAGCAAAGAGCTAATGGATGAGTAAGACTGTCACTGCGGGATGTTTACAATGAGCTGTGTGTGTGTGTGTGTGTGTGTGTGGAGTCTTATTGGAGACATGAATCATGTCTTGTGTTGAAAGACGACAAGCTAAATTCCCCAGCACTGAATCAGGCCTCTCAGCCACACTAAATGATGTTAGATGGAGTATGTTTATATGGCGGTAGACTCTTCGCCAGTCTACATGTGAGAAGATGAACTAAACTCCAAAGCCGTTATTATCTCTATTTCATCACTGAGTCTGTTTATGACTGCAGGCGTCAGGCTTTGGACTGTGCTGTATGAGCTCTGCTAAAATGTTGAACTATAACCAGCGGTCCACACTCATATTTTATTATCAGCCATAAAGGAATGAAATAAATCTGTAAGTAACAATTTAAAAGATTATTTCCACTTCTCAGTCTTTCTTACCCACAGTAACTATTTTGCTGGTATCTTGAATAAGAGCAAAGCAATAGATCTTGTTATTGTCTACTGTTGAAATCGCTGTATGTGGGTGTACAAAATATGATGCAAGGAGAGAAGCGTGTTTAAAAGTGAAAAGAGGCAGATGATGAGAGTTGAAGATGAATAACTAAGACTAAAATTGTGGGCTAATAACAAATCTGTTGCACAGTCTCAGTAGATTGCTGCCTTCGTACCGAACATTCTAAAAAAATGCTTTATTGTATTATATTTTTGTTATTATTGTATTATAATATAAGCATAAATTATAATTATATTTACCACACTTGTAATTACATTAAACAGTACACTTTGTCTCATTGTGAATATTATGAAATTACATAAATACAAGTTTCACTTATGTTTAGCTAATTAGATTTCAAATATGTCTGAACCATAATACATTTACATTTATTCATTCATTCATTTTCTTTTCGGCTTAATCCCTTTATTAATCTGGGGTCGCCACAGCAGAATGAACCGCCAATTTATCCAGCATATGTTTTATGCAGGGGATGCCCTTCCAGCTTCAACCCATCACTGGGAAACCCATCACTGTATGCACCCATACACTACGGACAAATTAGCTTACCCAATTCACCTGTACCGCATGTCTTTGGAATTGTGGGGGAAACCACGGAGCACCCGGAGGAAACCAACGCCAACACGGGGAGAACATGCAAACCACACATAGAAACGCCAACTGACCCAGCCAGGCTTGAACCAGAGACCTTCTTGCTGTGAGGCGATTGTGCTACCCACTGCGCCACCGTGCTGCCCATAATGCATTTATATTTAATAGCAATTAACATGTATTTGTTTATTTAATGATCTTTTATAATCTTAAATTGTATGTGACTTATTTTAAAATTCTGTGCCGTTTTCACTTGTTGCCATTTCTCCTTTTTCTTTAGTTTTGGAAATGAAATCCTTTTGGAAGACTTGAGGACTTTCGCAGACTTGCAAAGCTTCTTGCAAGTCTGCAAAAGTCCTCCAAAAGGATTTCATTGGCTATTGCCTTTTGTTTTCTCTCATTTGTTAGTTGAACAAAAAAACACTTTTTTGCGGATTATTTTGTTTTAATTGCAAGTTTAATCTAGTAAATTTTCAATTGTTAGTTATGAATTTCGTTTCTGAGCTGAAACTGCATTTTTTTTTTCTACAAATATGAGAATTGAAAGTGTTTGTTTGTTTTGTTTTGTCTTTTTTTTTTGTTCAGTGGCTTAAACAAGCTTCAATACTTCTCTATTATATACACTGTAGTAGTAGGGTGTCACGGATCACAGAAGACAAGGTAGAGTTCACACAGTGTTTATTGAAACACAAGATCTTCACACCGAGGTGCTAGCAATAGTTCAATAAAGAGTGACTGAGACAAAGTAATCACTTCCCTTAAACAGAGCAAGCCGATGACAGGGGATAGTCTCTGTAGTAAGATGATTCGCTGTAGTCTTGGCAGAAGGTCAGACGGAGAAGACGGAGAGAGATGTGATCGTGTGACGATGATACCAGACACTGGGTGAACGGAGTGGGTGAGTCTTTATAGTGTGCTGGTGATGACTGGAGCAGGTGAAGGTGATGAGTGCACAGGTGTGTGTGATCAGTAAGCGGGTGACTGAGTGCGTTGTGTATTGGCTGGAGAGTGTGATTGGTGATCCGGGCTGATAGAACGTGCAGGGGGTGTGACATAGGGAGACAAAACAGTATGTGAAATTTTTTTTTTGTAGCATTTTGGCATTCAGTAAGTCACCAAAAAGAAGCAGGATGGCTACATGGCAAATGTCATATATTCAGATCACATTCATAATACTGTTTATTAGAGACATTGTTAAAGAATGTACTTTTTTAGTGTTTGCAAATCGTGATGGTGTTTTTATCATGGCACAAAATAACCATCCATCGAAAAAAAAAAAGAGATAACAAGTAATTTCACTTCCAAGGAAGTAATCAGAATAATGAAAGTGATATGGAAAAATAACATTTTAGGTCCACAGTTAAACAGACTATGTATTACATGTTTGTTTTCTGTAATTTAATTGCTGTATTCTCGAATATAGTTGGAATTAAGAAGGCCTACCACAATACCACAGACTACAATAATTATCTACCACAATAATACCACAGACACAACAATTTGATATCAGAAAACATTACATTCAGTTAAGACTTAAGCACATTCTTTTGAAGTATACTATTTTTGTCATGAGTTCTCTTTATAAAAGCATGCTAACTGCAGCCTACTTTTTCCACAAGGTTCAATTCATTCATTCATTCATTTTCATTTCGGCTTAGTCCCTTTATTAATCTGGGGTCGCCACAGCGGAATGAATCGCCTCAATTCAATTCAATTCAATTCAAGTTTATTTATATAGCGCTTTTTACAATGTAAATTGTGTCAAAGCAGCTTAACAAGTTCAAGTAAAGTCCAGATTTTAGAGTTTAGTTCAGTTCAGTGTGGCTTAAGTTTCACTGCTGAAAGTTCAAACACTGAAGAGCAAATCCACCGAAGCGCAGCTCCACAAGTCCCAATCCGAGCAGGCCAGTGGCAACAGTGGCAAGGAAAAAACTTCACCAATTGACGAAGTGAATGAAAAAAAACCTAGAGGGAAACCAGGCTATGTTAGGCACGGTCATTTTCCTCTGGCCAAACTTCCTATGTGGAGCTGCAGTCTAGGCGCCGGGCTGGAGAAGCTGGACATCCATCGTGGAAGCTGCAGGTGAGGGTAGGGCACCAGCGGGAGGTTAGGCTAGCCCACAGGATCAAACGTAGACTTGTTCGTCACTGTAGCCTTTCAGGAATCAGTCTCATGTACTCCATTTCTCCATGGCCACCACGGTATCAGCTCGGGATACGGCCTGGTCCAGGGTACCTTCGGATCATCTCTTCACAGGTCTAGGATCGCATCGATGGCGCTGCAAATCTGTAGGGACCTCAGGATGAGTATCCCCAGGTGGAAATAGAAAATAAAGAAAATATTTATCGTAGCTGCTGTTCATAGTGTATTTAAACCAGAAAGAAAGGGATTGTTATAGATGAAAATAGCAGTTATATAACAAATATGTAAAGCATATGAGAGTTTCTAACACAATGGCTGGTGTATTAAGACGGAAGGAGTACACTAATACACCATACCGTTATGCGACGCATTGAGTGTATGCTTTACTAAAAAGATAAGTCTTTAATCTAGTTTTAAATTGAGAGAGTGTGTCTGAGCCTCGGACATTATCAGGAAGGCTATTTCAGAGTTTAGGAGCCATAAATGAGAAGGCTCGACCTCCTTTACTCGACTTTGCTATTCTAGGTACTACCAGAAGCCCTAAGTTTTGAGATCTTAAAGAGCGGGTTGGATTGTAACGAGACAGAAGGTTAGTTAGATAAACAGGAGCTCCATTATTTAAACCTTTATAGGTAAGAAGCAATATTTTGTAATCAGTACGGAACTTAACAGGCAGCCAGTGTAAGGAGGATAAAATTGGGGTGATATGATCATATTTTCTAGACCTGGTAAGAACTCTGGCAGCTGCATTTTGTACTAGCTGAAGTTTATTAATAGAAGATGCTGGGCAACCAGCGAACAGAGCATTACAGTAATCCAGCCTAGAGGTCATAAAAGCATGAACTAGCTTTTCTGCATCTGAGATGGATAGCATATTTCGTAACTTAGCGATATTTCTCAGATAAAGGAAAGCGGTTTTTGTGACATGGGAGATATGATTTTCAAAAGATAGATTGCTGTCTAATATAACGCCCAGATCTTTTACAGTAGAGCTAATGCTAACTATGCATCCCTCTAATTGCAGGTCAAGTTGTGAGATCTGCTGTGTACAGGATTTAGGCCCAATAAGTAATAATTCTGTTTTGTCTGAGTTTAAGAGAAGAAAATTGTTGGTCATCCAGTCTTTAATATCTTTAATACATTGAGTTAGTTTAGACAGTTCAGATGTCTCATCAGGTTTTGTTGAAATATATAATTGGGTATCATCTGCATAGCAGTGGAAGCTGATCCCATGTCTTCTAATAATGTCTCCCAGGGGTAGCATGTATATTGTAAACAGCAAAGGGCCTAGAACTGACCCTTGAGGCACCCCATACTTTACTGGCCTGGTTTGTGAGGGCTGTCCATTTATATTGACAAACTGGTAACGGTCAGTTAAGTATGACTTAAACCATTGTAGAGCCTGTCCCTGGACACCTGTAGAGTTTAAGCGATCTATAAGGATATTGTGGTCAATGGTGTCAAATGCAACACTAAGATCAAGTAAAACTAATAACGAGATGCAGCCTTGGTCAGCAGCTAAGAGTAGATAATTGGTTATTTTCACTAATGCGGTTTCTGTACTGTGATGAGGCCTGAAACCTGACTGAAACACTTCAAAAACGTTGTTCATCTGTAGTAAGGAGCATAATTGGGCAGAAACAACTTTTTCTAGTATTTTAGACATAAATGGAAGATTTGAAATAGGCCTATAATTAGCTAAGTTGCTGGGGTCCAGTTGTGGTTTCTTAATAATAGGCTTAATAACAGCTAGCTTGAAAGGATTTGGAACATGGCCTAAAGATAAAGAAGAGTTAATAACATTAAGAAGAGGTTCTCCTAATACAGGTAACAACTCTTTCAGTAACTTAGTTGGAATTGGGTCTAACATACATGTAGCTGGTTTAGAACCATTTATAAGTTTATCTAGCTCTTCCTCTTATGCAAATATCACATTTATAACACAGTTGTGTGGCAATGTCTGTGAATATAACCAGCTTCTAATGGTAAATGTATTCATTTTATTTTGTTTATAATCACACTTCATTAAAAACAGTCTGCAGAAACACTTTAAATGGCATTCTCCCATCGTACATGTTATCATTGGGGGAAGCCCCGCCCATTAGTGACATTTTTTCCCTTATTAGCATATGATGTTAGCCTGGTTTTTGAATCTGACACTATTCTGACAGGCATTTGTAGCTCTGGCCTCTTTTGAAAAGAGGGCTGGGAGCACAGTCTCATTTGAATTTAAAGTGACAGTCACAAAAATGGCACAATTAGGATCAAAACCTAAAAGGGGCAGTTTCAAAGAGTTATAAAACATGCGTGCGGTATTTTGAGATGACAATTCATATATACACTATAGGGACATCAGAGACTTATTTTACATCTTGTAAATAGGTGCATAATAGGTCCCCTTTATAGTATCATGAACTTGTTTCAAACTGTTTAAATGTTGGTAACCTTTTAATTGTCATGTGGTGTAGTTACACATGTTCCCATGCACTGTATTAATTATAATGAATTATGCAACCCACATTCTAACCCCACCCATAATGTAAACATGTAATTAATTCATATTACTAATTAGTTAAATTAATAGTTACACTGTAACTATGTCACCTTAAAATAAAGTGTATCCTAAATGTAATGTTAGGTGTTCTCTGAAGCCATCTTTCTTTGACATATAGTCTGAAATCAACATTGCTTTTTATTGAAAAAGGTTAACAATGATACCAATATTAGCACAGAACAGTGTTTTTATCTTTAGCTTTTCCACAAATGATACATTAAAATGATATTGCCTCAGAAAATGGCCAAAATCATCTTTCACGTCAGGAGCGTGCCTAGGATGACTTAAAATGCAGCCTGCGTAGGCAGCTCACTACAGGTTTTGGAACAGAGCCATGGTGTCACTACATGTGGGTGTATAAAGAATGAATGAGGAAGAGAAAGTATGTTTAAAAGAGAAAAGAGGCAGCAAGGGAGAGAACGAGGGGAGTGTGAGACAGAAAGGAAGATAAGTCTGTAGCCCTTTTCCAAACATGAAGAAGCTGTGCTGTCTGCTTCCTAAAATCGTATACACCTAGTGACTAATCTGGAATTCCTTTTTACAGGCAGACCACACAAACAGAGCTGTTCACATGAAGCTCACAAAGACTCACAACTGATTCTTATAGATTTTGTTGTCAGCATGTTGCTAATATCTACACAGGCAGCATTTTAAGTCTTTGGTGCCCTTTTAATATACGCTTTTCCAGCCTGATCTCACGAGGAAATGTAACTATTTTACATTTTGTCAGTTTAGTGGCTAATTTGTACAAATGCATGCTCAGTCATACGTTCCATACTTTCAGTCGTACAAAAATGTATGATTTTTAAAAGGAGGCATGGCACCAAATCCCATCCCTAAACACAACCATCATCGGGGGATGAGCGAATTGGACTAAATTGTACAAATGAGATTGTACAAATTCATACAAATTAACCATTAAATCAAAAAGTTCCAAATTGCTGTAAGATAGCGTTGGCTTCTCCTACAGGTAAGCAGAAGAAAATAAGCAGCTTTTTAAGATTACATTTTTAATCCAAATTCTTAGGTAGCCATACATCATTTTTCATGTATGTTATTATTATGTATATCATTATTTATATTAAGTCAAAATTATGTCCGTTTTTGAAGCAATTAAGTTCATACTTGTGGCCTTGTTTACACTGCTATCATCAAAACAGTTATGTGCACACATTTTGTTTACTTTGAACTGTTAACATATTTGTTTTTTATATTTTGCAGGTTTATTAATACATTTTTTATTTTATTAATTAAGTATTGTACCTATAACAAAGCAATGCCATAAGCAGTTTTTTTTTTACTTTGAATGATGCCTATAGACAAAACAGCAACACAGCTGATGTGCAAGATCTGTGTTTCTGCAGGAGAATAAGTGCATTAAATTGTCTATGTTGTATACTTTTGTCAGTGTTTCCCCCAAATGGACAAAAAACAAACAAACAAAAGAAGTCAAATTTTTGATTTCCTGCAGAACGTATAAAAATCCTGTGCTCACACGCTTTTGCAACAGAGCAATCACAGTACTTAGATAATAGAAAGGAATGTGGTTTACATCCTTGGTTGTGCATGTTTGTATGTGTTATTGACCTTGTTCTGTCCTGTATACAAGCCCCTAACCATCACGAGTGCTGATGAAATGGTATTGCTGTCCCCAGGGGTCCTGAATGACCAAAGTGAGCTGTCACTGTCACGTTACATTAGTGCCCTGTGTGAGTCTGATCTCACAGGCAGCACCTCATCACACGCCTGCCTCTTTTTCCTCAGTGTTCATCCAGTTATTTCTCCCTAACCAAACCATCATCTATAATTCTAAAGCATTTTAGACACTAATGGGAGAGACATGAGAAGAGAGAATCTCCGTGGCAGCTCGTGGTAGCTCTTCTTTCCTACATTTGACATTGGTATTGTTTTATTTTGATGGCCACTTTTACACATTTTCTTGACCTTAATTTAAATTTCAACTGCATACCAACCAATTATTGTTAGAGTAACAGTAGACTGTCTGCTTAATATCTTCCTACATGTCAATTTACTAACCCTAACCTCAAATGAGAATTAGTTGTTGTAATGTACAGTGCTAAGCATACATGTTTACACCCCTCACAGGTCTCTCTTTTAAGTTAATATTTTCGATAGAATATTTTACAATAATATATCAGTGCATGGCAGCACGGTGGCGTAGTGGGTAGCGCTCTCGCCTCACAGCAAGAAGGTCGCTGGTTCGAGCCTCGGCTGGGTCAATTGGCATTTCTGTGTGGAGTTTGCATGTTCTCCCCGTGTTCGCGTGGGTCCAAAGACATGCGGTACAGGTGAATTGGGTAAGCTAAATTGTCCGTAGTGCATGTGTGTGAATGAGTGTGTATAGATGTTTCCCAGTGATGGGTTGCAGCTGGAAGGGCATCCGCTGTGTAAAACATATGCTTGATAAGTTGGCGGTTCATTCCGCTGTGGCGACCCCAGATTAATAAAGGGACTAAGCTGAAAAGAAAATGAATGAATGAATGAATATCAGTGCATATATATTAGATTAGTCAATATACCAAAGCCAAAACTGGAACTAATCTAACAAAAAAAATTAAGATCACAGTCCACAAATGAGTACACCCAAATTATTGAGGCAAAATATAAAATTAAATATGATAATAAAGATAAACCTAAAAAATGTCAAATTTAGATGAATTTAGAATTTTGTCATTTGTATTCTTTTGTTCTGCAATAACTCTTAATATCCTTCTATTGCTAAAGATGTTAGGTGACCAAGCTCTTGTTTCAATGGACATAATTGTTTAATAAACGCACCAAAAATTATTGGTATAATAATAAATACTTAAATTATACTCATATGAAATACTCATGTATGCTGAGCACTGTGACTTAAAATCCACAATATATTAATATAATAATATTAACAAAACCATCACATTCCAAATAAATCAAATTAAAAGTAAAAATACCATCATAATAATGTGATACCTTGACATCTCAATTTTAATAACGTCATGTCAAACTTGTGCAGCATATTAAAATGAATTATGAGGCAAAGTTACCATTGCAGCTAAAGCTATTTTAAAAGTGGCAAATATATGAAGACATAAGACACATCAGCATGTCGCCTTGAAAGATATTCCTGTTTCTCTGTAATCCGGAGCTGTGAACTCAATATAATGCTCAATATAATCATGCTATTGAGATGAAATTTGTGAAGCCTGTCTTACAAGCGGCACAAATGAAATGTTAATGCATGCAATAAAGTAGAGTTTAATCATTACGCACAATAGGGGAGGGCATTTCATCCAGTGTATTTAATGGCCTGTCAGGGAAGTGAAGTTTGAACCCTATAGCGCAGACTAGAGTCATTCAGCCCTATTTAAGTAGCTTACTGAGAGTCGGCTCTGTCTGTCTGATCCTCTCGCTGCATTAGTGTGAGTTGCGCTGGCCTCATCCTGACACTCAGCTGGGATCTCCAACGTGCTCAGATTATAAATGGGCTGAAATGTGTTTGTGGCTGCTTCCAGATCTAAATGTGAGAGCCATCATTAACCTGTTTTTTTTGTTTTGTTTTTTGCATTAAACTAATAATATATGTAATATAATAATAATAATAATAATAATAATATTTAATGCATCTGTCAGTCAGATGTGTATGATGTGAATAAGAAACTGGAAGGAATGAGGCTTATGAAACAATCATGACATAGTTTCTTATTGACTATCTATTTGATTTTAATTTATATTATTTTAGAGGGAAAACAGCTTTGCAAATTCTTTAAGAACCTCAAACTTGGCATAATTTCATTTTTCAGATTTTTGTGGTCATGTATGGACATTTATGGTGGGTTCACATCAAACGTGAAATTAAGTATTTATGCGACTAGTATATATCTCAGACTGCTCTGTTGTTCAGCAGTCAGTATACTGATAAGGTGAGTCAGACACTTTAAGTGCTGTCTCAATCGCAAGATTCTTCCAGTACACTAAAAAGTTTGCTCCCTGAAAAGTCCCAAAATGCATTGTGAAAATCAGGGCATATCAATGCTCACTATGTTCCTTAATAAAAGTTTGAAAGCAAAAAAGATGAATCATGTGAACCAAATCATCAAACAACATGACAAATGAGAGATATTTTTCTAAAACAAATTATTGTTATTTATTTATATTTAACATGATTGAACATAGGTAGAGAGGTTAAGAATCAATCTAGCAAATGTTTATTACTGCTTAATGGTTAACATTTTGCTGGCGTTTGTAATTTATTTTTTTGTAAAATTAATTAATTTAATAAAATTAATATATGAAAAAAATATGTTTTTTGTGTTGTTTATAAATTCTAGTTTTGATTTCGTACAATGTCCTGGTTACGTACGTTACCCATGTTCCCCGAATAGGGAATGAAGACATGTGTCTGATACCAGACATATGGGAGTTTGTCAGACGACCAATCACTCTGAAGAGTAAGAAAACGGCCCAATGAATGCCAAATGAATTGGCAGAGCTCAACTCCACAGCTGACAGTGATTAGCCATTAGTGGGCTATAAAAGCCGGCAGCTGAGAAGTGAGCATTATGATGTTTGCCTGCTGAAGAGCCGATCACTCAGCTAACAGCTGGAGACTTAGCTTCATTAGTGTGGCAGTGAAGACACATGTCTCCGTTCCCTATTCGGGGAACATGGGTTACGTACGTAACTAGTGATATATTTCAGCAATTTTTTATTAATTTTCCGTAATTTAGAATGATATGCAAATTAAATAAAATATAATTTACAGTAAACGGAGACCATAACTAATTTAAAATAATGCAAAATGCTAGGGAACTTTTGATTCTGTAACCAATTGTTGTTTAACATATAGTTGTACATGACTTTTTAAACCACTGACATAGTGGAGCACAACATTTTGTGGAGCACCAGATGTGGAGCACCCCGTCACTTGCTCTAGTTTACTCACAGGATGTTTTTTACTTTTGACCTTTCGACCCAAATTGAATTGTTTGAACTTGTGAGGACACATATTCCGCTTGA
>CAIGQW010000415.1:1466458-1489951 GCA_903798125.1 Danio choprae | reverse complement strand
GTCAAGCGGAATATGCGTCCTCACAAGTTCAAACAATTCAACTCGGGTCGAAAGGTCAAAAGTAAAAAACATCCTGTGAATAAACTAGAGCAAGTGATGGGGTGCTCCACATCTGGTGTTCCACAAAATGTTGGAAATAGTCAACTATGTCAGTGGTTTAAAAAGTCATGTACAACTATATGTTAAACAACAATTGGTTACAGAATCAAAAGTTCCCTAGCATTTTGCATTATTTTAAATTAGTTATGGTCTCCGTTTACTGTAAATTATATATCAGAAAAATATGTAAAAATATATCAGCAATTCTGAAACAAGTCTTATATATTGCTATGTTAATGCGACACATATGAAAAATATTGTAAATTATTCAAGGCCATCCAAGGTCTGACTCAGCCAGACTTTAAGATTCACAGCAGAAAGTCTATTGCAGCTTTCATTGGCCAAAGAGGTTAGAGGCAGAGCGACATGTAAAGCAACCAATCACTATTTGTTTTGTTGATTGTCATGATTAGGGGTATGAAAAAATAATGTTTGTCTCTACAATAGCAGACTCTTGGACTTATGAACATATATGTTTGAAATCCAATTGTTTAGTTAGTCATGATAAGCTCACAAATAGTAGATGGCAGCATTGTACTTTAAGTCATAAAGTGAAAATAAGAAGAACACTACAAAGCTATTAAAGTATTAATAGCTACTACTGCTACACTAAATCATGCCAGAAGACATGACAGTGAAAGTGAGACACTCTGTCTGCACCTGAAAAGTTTGCCTGTTAGTGTAAAATTTTAGTTTTATTCTGTAAAAACAACAGTGTCAGACACGTCAGTTTCCAGGTACTTACAAACAGGGATGGTTACAAACTCTGCCCTCTAAACTCATATTTTGATACAGAAGAAATTAAAACAAATGAAAGAATAATATTACATAAAGTAATTTGATTACCTTATTGAATGAAGTTTTAATATAAAAATTTAACCTATCACATACACTCTCAGACATAAAGGTACAAAACTGTCACTGAGACAAAAAGTTATACTTTTTAATTGCTAATTTGTTCTTTACGTTACAAAACGGACCCTTTGGGTACAAATGTGTACCTTTCGAAAAAGTACCACAACAGTGAGAGTTTTAGTGTATAATTGATTACATTGTATCATACTGATTTAACAATACAAACAGAAACAAAGTACATTTATTTATTTATTTTTTTTAATGAATAATAGTGAACACTACTGTTAAAGACAAAGTATTTCAGAACAAATCTATTGGTAGCATATTCATATATTCAATAATTTGTAATGTATAATCTGATGATGAGTATTTTAAAATGGACTGCAATCTATTTTCAAATATTACATAATCTAGATTACATATTTACTACCTACCCATGATATATAGCACCTCTGCATGGTTATCTTTAGATTTGTAATTGGAAATTTTAAGAAAGAAAGTTGCTGTTAATTGTCTTGTTATATTTATATATGAAATATGTAATGTGTAGCAACCAGCCACTTTCTCTATTGCAAATACTTCCATTTGAAAATGATCATTACATCATTTAGCTTTTTCTTGCCTACACTCTTTTTTTCAATTATCTTAATTTCTAGATTATACTAAAAATTATTCTAAAAATGCACGTTTCTTCAACATGACAATATTTACAAAGCCCATTTGATTTTTTCATAATTATTACTGTGCTATTTAAATGTTAATTGCTTAACAATATTCAGTTATAAGAACCTTTTGTTTCCTTGATTTACCAACAAATTTTATCTTTGATTTACATAAAATAAAAATATTAAAATATTTTTAAAAAACTATTTCCGAATTTTTCCACTTTAATTTCTATTCTTCAATTATTTCTTTCCAGATTAAATTCTTAGTCTTTGATTTACTTCATAAAAGTTGCATCTCTATTTTTTTATCTCCAAAATGCTTGCTTTGGGGCAACACGATGGCTCAGTGGTTAGCACGGTCGCCTCACAGCAAGAAGGTCGCTGGTTCGAGTCCCAGCTGGGTCAGCTGTCATTTTTGTGTGGAGTTAGCATGTTCTCCCTGTGTTCACGTGGGTTTCCTCTGGGTGCTCCGGTTTCCCCCACAGTCCAAAGACATGCAGTATAGGTGAATTGAATAAATTAAATTGGCCATAGTGTATGAGTGTAAATGAGTGTGTATGGATGTGTGTATGATGAATAAAGGGACTAAGCTGAAGGAAAATGAATGAAGCTTGCTTTGCCTATTAATTAACTTCTTCATCTCCTCTTGCTCCTAGGTGTGCAGGAACCTATATAAAACCAATTGAAACATACCTGAAAATCCCTTGAATCTATCTGTAAAATACTAAAGAAAATATCCTGGTGTGCCCATGTTTGATTGGTTTTGTAACCAGTATCAATCAAAGCCCAAAGGAAATGACCTTGTGTCATGTGTGTACGTTTGTTTATGCACCCAATGGCATTGCATTCCGTTAGCCAGTTTTTTTTTTGCTTCAGGCAACTGCCACAAGTGAAGACTGATAAAAGAGGTCGACTATTATGACCTCTGGCAAAACTTGCCTGTACCACTTCCCATGCTCTTCCTGAATCAAGCTATACTAAAATATACAGTACATACTCACAAAATTCCAAACATTTCGTTGGTGGTGTAAACACACACACGCACACGCTCGCACACACACACACACACACACAAAACACTTCTAGGGTTTGACCATATATAAGAATTTTGTCAGTCTCCATCCCATGGGGAATTTCCAAATATGCATTGCTCAGCTAAATAGTGAATATTTCAGCATCTGTCAGCACTGACTAAACATCCTAGTGTTGATGAGATCCTGCACAATCTCACCCATTTTGGCTGTTACAATATATTATATTTGCCTTTGTGTTTTTGAAGGCCTTTGTTGATTTTGATGAGAATGGTGTTGGACAGGGAAACGCTACATGTCCTCAATCCTCATCTCACATTCCCTCACTCTCTCCTGCAGTGTCTCACATTTCCGCTGAGGGTTTTTTTTCTGAGTGCAGCATGTTTTTGGAGATAACCGCCCAAGCATGGAGACGTTTGAGCCTCCAGGTAGCGGTGTGTGCAAGTCTCAGCGCCCTCTGGGAGTAGCAGCGCTTATCTGTTTCCTTGTCACACTATCAGTGTGTTGCACTGACTTTGCAACTGCTGTATTGATGCTTGACACTGACTGAAGAATTTATATTAAGTGATTGGTTGTGGCTTTAAGTATAAAAGTGAGACATAATAAAAAAAACATTAAATTGCCTGCGATGAACAGCAGTAGTGGAAAGAGCACTGATAAATCATAATCAAGTTAAAGTACAATTACTTGCTAAAAAGGAAGTGCAAGTAGAGTAAAAGTATCTGTTATTAAAATAAACTATTTTATAATATGAGTATACCCTGCAAATTAAAAATGTAGCCTCAGTGCCATTTTCTTTTAAGGCTGTTTCTAAGTGTAAGTTAAATTATTTGTCTTTCGTGGACTATAGATTTAAAATGTGAGATTAATTTAATGGGATAACTTACATTACATTGATATATGCACCTATAATAAAATGACAGAAAGAGTGAAATCTGTGTAACCTAAGGGGCAATCTATCATCTATCTGTGTTATGAAAGGGATTATGTACATCCAGTTGGTTTTTATATGGCTTGAATACTCGATTCTGATATGATTGCAACATTCTAAGGTATGTTATTCTAAAATAACAATCGCTAAATAACACAGGCTCATCTGAGAACATTGAATCACCTTGACTGTCAGTGAATATGTTCAAATCCATATACCTACATTCACATATAAATGTATCTGCTTGACCTGACTGTCTGGCACTGTCTTGTGAATGAATAACAAGTAGGTTAGTATATGCTTCATTGAAATGATTTTGATTCTGCTAGCTTTGTTTTTCTGACTTTTTGGCGCCGTGCTTGTGACTGAATAATGTGCAGGTTATTGTATGTGTGATACTAGTGCAAGTGTAAGTCTGGGGAAATAACAGACCCCTATTTTCCTTTTCCTCCAGTTTCTAAATTAAAAGTATTCTTTTTATTCATTGTTTTTCTAAAACATATTAGTGTGTTTCATTTTTGGACTTAGTGTTGATATTGGGAAAAAGGAGATTACAATAAATTGCTGCTAAGTGCATTTCAAGCTGGTATGAAATACTTCCGAACCGCTAGAGGGAGCACTTGTGAAGCACTGCTCGAATGCTTTAGAGTTAAGCTGCAGAACAAAACCATTTAGAAGCTTCAATTGTATTATGCTGCAAATTGTGCATTTTCTGTATTTTGCAGGTAAGAATAGTCTCGTACTTTATAGTTAAAAGAGTCTGTGAACGTGTAAATGAGAGTGATGTATATTGTGAATATAAAGTAATCTTTAACTACGGGTGAATGTAGCGTGACTTTAAAAACTGTGAAGCTAACAGACAAAACAAGAGAGGAGAAACAATGTTGAGTGGAGAAATACCAGTGAAATCTGTTCAATAACGCTGTTGTTGTTATTATAATGTGATATCTTTAATTTTATTGAAGAAACAGATCACTTTTCTGAGTTTAACAATGCACGTGGAGATCATAAGTCTGCCATTTTGTTTGTAGTTTTAGGCCGTTTGGTTGATAAGATTTATGAGACGTAAGCAATGCCAGATACCAATATGAGACTGAATTAATAACTGCAACTGCTAAAAGCTGTGTAATGTGACACATTAAAGTGTAATAATTGTGTACCTGTCACAATTAAGTGAGAACGTATTCAGTCTAAAAGGTTTAAGTTGAAACTGAAATTGTTTATTTTAGTTTTTACTAATCAAGAAAAGTGTTTATATAATTTCTGGAAAATGAAATTGATTATTTTTGTTTATTTAGTGAATGAGAAAATGTCATAGTAATGTGAAAATGTGATAATGGTTAAGAATGCTTTAGCATTAAGCTGCAGAACGAGCACAGAATAAAAACATTCAGAAGCTGCAATTGGAATATGCTGCAACATGTGCATAAGCTAATACAACTCATAACAATGTTTTGTGTCTAACTTTTATGTTTAGTGGCAAGTAGCTGTGTAATAAGCGGGAGAATGTACATTCAGGATGGTTGTTTTCACAGAGTAAAGTCTTCAGTCTTATTCAAAAGCTCTTGCTTCATGTCGGGTTTCCAGGAGGCTGTCAGGCTTTGTTCAATGATAACAACCTTCGGGATGTACTTTATCCTTATCATAAAACCCAACATGCTTATTAGCAGCCTGACCTGAAGCTTAAAGAAACGAAAACTGCTGAATGGAGTTAATGGAGGATACAATAACCTATATATTATTCAGTCACAAGATGGTTCCAAACTGTCAAAAACAACGGTGGAGGCAGACAAGCACATGGTGGTGAAAACATTCATGGATGGTCAAGATGATTCAAAGTACCCGGATAAGCCTGTGTTATTCAGTGGTTGTTATCTAGGAATACCATACCTTGAAATGTCGCAATCAGAATCAAGTATTTTAGACTATGTGTAATAGGATATGTTAATGCTTATGTTATGTATTTTGAACCCAGACTAACAAGCAACGAGGGTCCAGCAGCTCCTTACCTCAACCTTAGTACTTTCCAATGCCACAACCTTTTAATTTTAACATCAATTCCTTAGTCTAACACTCTCAAACTCTTTACATTTTAAATTTAGTCATTTAGCAGACACTTTTATCCTAAGTGACTTATAAATGTGAAAGGCATTAGGTGACTCTGCTTAAGGAGGTAATACATACAAGAAGTGCTACTGATACAATGGTACTGATGTTGTTTAGGTAAATGAGAGCTAGGGTAGGGAGGGGATTTTATTTATTTTTAATTTTTTTGGATTGGGAACATCATTCCTCTAACAAAGAACAGTGAAGAAAAATGTTATGAAAAGTAATTTAGAGTCACTCTGTGATAGTATCCCGAGACTCACATACTGACCAAGTAGAGGCCAGCTGGTGGATAGCTTCAACCCACAGCTAGTGCCAAGAGATGAAGAGAGGTATGACATGGGATTTTTGGGCATCCTGAAGACCAGACGAGCTGCTGCATTCTGGATCATTTGAAGAGATTAAAGCTGGAGGATGAAATAATGTTGAACAGATCTGTGCAGCTACCAATGGATCAAATATTTGAAAAGAAAAGTAAAACTGTGTGTATATCAGCTTAGCAGTGATAAGAGAAACCATGTGATTGAATGATGGGTCCCAGTGATGTAGTGTATATTGAGAAGACAATAAGTCCAAGAACCGATCCCCGAGGAACCCCTGTGACCAGTTGGTGTGCTTTGTGCACTTATGTTAACCCCATTACACCAACCTTTCTACATCAAGCATGAAAATACTCATACTAACTTCCTCAAACTCATTATCTTTACCTCATTACCTCAATAACAACCCCTCAGCTTGCATATTTCCTTCTTAAAGTGCTTCAAGTGTCAAGCACATTAATACATTTTGTTACCTCAGCCTCATTACCTCATCCTCCCTACTAATCTCAGTATCATTAGCTCAGCTTCTTTGGAATAATTTTGTTTAAGAGGCTCAAATGTCAACCCACTCTTCACAGGCTCATTTATCTTTCCGCTTTTAAGCTGCTGAGAGGGGCTTTAAACCAATGAAGCAGAGATGATATCAATCACAAATAAAAAAGTCAATCAGTGAACAGCTTGAAACATGAGTATTTGTAATGTGAGAGAATGACCTCTTTTTCTCAGTTCAACCACAGAGATTTTAGAGCAATAACAGGAGACAAAATATATAACTCTGTTGTGTCCCCTGAAGGGCTCTGGCTCCACTTCACATTACATGCCCATTCAATTACCTTCATCAGGATCAAGGGTCTGCCACACACACACACACACACACACACACACACACACACACACTGAAGAATCCAGCATTCAATTACAGCTGAAGGCTCTGACTCTGTCTATTGTTCACTCATTGACTCTTTGCAGATAATTTGGGACCTTAAATCTCTGTAGTCCCTATAAAAAATGAGCTTTCATTCCATCTGACTCCATTGGGGCATCCATTGTTTTCCTCTCTGGTCTTTCATGGAAAAAGGCTAACATTGTTGCAACTGATAATGAAGCGTAATGTTGCTCACATCACACTCTTTTAAAGGTCCTACAAGGCTTATTAAGCTCTGTTCGTGGTATTTCAGTGGGTATTGTTGGGTTGAAGGGTGCCAGGAATGCAGACAGCGAGTGGTTGAATTTGAAATACCACTATGCCACTGCAGACTTTGTTAGTAGCCATATGGAGTTTCCTGGGGTTCAGACTGTGAGACAAAGGAAGTATAAATGATTTATTAAAACACAGAATTGCCATCACAGAGAAATCTGCCTTTATGCTGAGAATGAATGCTCAATGGAAAATTTTAGCTAGACCCCCTCATGGATTGAGTCAGCGTATTGTGGAATGAGTTATGAGCTTGTGTTATTAAAGTTACTCTCTTCCGGCTGACAAAGTGTCACTAAATAATACAACAAATTGTGTCTTTCTCTTTTTGTGTGGTGGCTCAACAGTCGTTCTGATTTTTTCATGGGCTGGTTTGTTTCATGCATCTGTGGTTGATTTTTTAGTAGTGTTTGGTAAATACATATTGACCTTATTCTGCATTATAGAAGTAAGCTCTTTTCTGAGATTGTTATAATTAAATGGAAGTGAATGAGACTGTAATTCTCAAGCTAATAAGGTTCCAATGGCTGCGCCTGCTCTTGTGTGAAAGAATAACTAAAGGCTATACCAAACATTAAAAAAAAAACAAGAAAAACACTTTACCACATTTTCACAAGAATGAAAACATATGCCAAAAAGTTCTCCTCAACAGTTTACTTTTTAGTGAAATGTCAACAAAACTGCTCTGAGAAATCATCAATATCTTTTGATTTGTTTAGCTTTTTTAGCATTTCGTTTAGGTTAAGTAATGCAAATTAGTATAACTAAACATTTGCAAGAATAAACTTATTACTGTCATTGTGATTTATTTGTTTAATCCTCTCTAATATAAATGTTCTGATTCCCATGGTTTAGCATTCTAAAGCCACCTACCCAATATTTCGTTTGTTGTATCTTTTTTTGTTCTTTTTTTCTACAAGATTTGGTTTGGACTATAGCCACCCTAGTATTCATAAATATTTAATTATATTTTCAGTGATACTTTAGACTAGATGAACTGTAGCACATTGTTGATCCCTATTATGTTGTTGACATATAAAAAAGGCAAATATCTTGAGGAAATGTATTTACACCAACATTTAGTGGACATTTACTAAAGTCAAATGTACAATACATCTTTTCTCTGTACCCACTGTTTCAAAGCATCTTAATTAGCATAAAAGTAAGTTTTACATATATTCATGCATTGAGATTTGTTATATATTATACGTCACTTTATATGATTATGTAGATTAAGTTGTATATATTAATACAGTCAAGCCCGAAATTATTCATTTGAATAAATTCGGGCTTGACTGTATATTCAAGATTCTCAAAGAGCAAGGTAATGATATAATTAATATTTTGCAATGAAAGTAAAAAGTAAAAATTGTGGTTCAGTTTTGCTATCATTATTTGGTATATTGTTATATTTGCAATTTTGCTATATATAGTCGCATTCACTTTTTATCAATCTTAGAGAGAGCAAGCAAGCGAGCTATGTAAGGATTTTGCCTACAATTCGCAATAATCCAAGTGAACAGTCAGATTACATTTGTTGTATACTGTAGAATACATACATAGTGGGTACATGAAGTATTCAGATCTTCTTAAATTGTTTTTACTTTTTGTTATATTGTAGCCATTTGCTAAAATCATTTAAGTTAATGTACGCACAGCACCCCATATTGACAGAAAATTGTTGACATTTTTGCAGATTTATATATAAAAAAAAAAGAAAAAAAAGAAAAATCACATGGTACTAAGTATTCAATCCCTTTGCTCAGTATTAAGTAGAAGAACCCTTTTGATCAAATACAGCCATGATTCTTTTTGGGAAGGATGTTGCATGCTCTTGATGCAACGAGTTTTTCACACCTGGATTTGAGGATTCTCTGCCATTCCTCCTTGCAGATCCTATCTAGTTTTGTCAGGTTGGATGGTAAACATTGGTGGACAGCCATTTTAGGTCTCTCCAGAGATGCTCAATTAGGTTTAAATCAGGGCTCTGGCTGGGCCATTCAAGAACAGTCACGGAGTTGTTGTGAAGCCACTCCTTCGTTATGTTAGCTGTGTGCTTAGTGTCATTGTCTTGTTGGAAGGTAAACCTTCGGCCCAGTCTGAGGTCCTGAGCACTCTGGAGAAGGTTTTTGTCCAGGATATCCCTGTACTTGGCTGCATTCAACTTTCCCTCAATTGCAACCAGTCGTCCTGTCCTTGCAGCTGAAAAACACCCCCACAGCATGATGCTGCCACCACCATGCTTCACTTTTGGCACTCTATTGGACAGGTAATGAGCAGTGCCTAGCTTTCTCCATGCATAATGCTGAGAATTAAGGCCAAAAAGTTCTATCTTGGTCTCATCAGACCAAAGAATCCTTCAGGTGTTTTTTTTAGCAAACTACATGCAAGCTTTCATGATTCTTGCACTGAGAAGAGGCTTCCGTCGGGCCACTCTGCCATAAAGCCCTGACTGGTGGACGGGGGCTGCAGTGATGGTTGACTTTCTACAACTTTCTCCTATCTCCCGACTGCATCTCTGGAGCTTAGCCACAGTGATCTTTGGGTTCTTCTTTACTTCTCTCACCAATACTCTTCTCCCCTGAAAGCTCAGTTCAGCCAGACAGCCAGCTCTAGGGTTCTGGTTGTCCCAAACATCTTTCATTTAAGGATTACGGAGGCTGCTTAGCTCTTCATGCAGTTATTTTGACCTCATGATTCTCATTTTACATGCATTATGAGCTGTAAGGTATTATATAGACAGGTATGTGGCTTTCCTAATCAACTCCAATCAGTATAATCAAACACAGCTGGACTCAGATGAAGGTGTAGAACAATCTCAAGGATGATCAGAAGAAATGGACAGCACCTGAGTTACATATATGAGCGTCACAGCAAAGGGTCTGAATACTTAGGACCATGTGATATTTCAGTTTTTGGTTTTTTAATAAATCTAAAAAAATGTCAACAATCCTGTGTTTTTCTGTCAATCTGGGGTGCCATGTGTACATTGAGGAAAAATAAACTTAAATTATTTTAGCAAATAGCTGCAATATAACAAAGACTGGAATATTTAAGGGGGTCTGAATACTTTCCGTACCCACTGTATGTAACTTTATAGAGTTGGATGTATTTTAAGGCAACTTTATAGCTGTTTGATAATTCAGTTTACTGGAATTGAACCAATTTAATGTTCATTCTTGCATGGCACTTTTAATGGAACTGCTTTATTCGTCCTGCCTTATTTCATTATGCAATGATTAAAATAAAGAACAATATTTTATTAAAACAGTGTTTCTGTTTTAAATTCCCAAATCTTTCCACTAAAAAACATAACAGAATCTATTAGAAATAATGATTATTTATGGGTCAGTTATATTTGATTTTTGCAGGAGTGGATTTCTAGACAATCAAAAACATGAGCAGAACTTTCTGATTTGTAGCATGAATTGCAGTCTGGCACATTTTCCAAAGGAAGATTGAGTTTAATCAACTTTGACTAGCTAGAAGAATTAGCATTCATGTGTGAGTATGTTTTGGGCTTCAAACTTCCTCCCCACCACAGTTTAATGAATTTAGCTGCCTCGTTGGATCCAGCGAGAGGCAAATAAAGGTGGAAGAATACACTCATCTTGTCCTCCTCCTCTCTGAAATGTAGGTGGCTTAGCTTGTGATAAAGCCATGTCATAGCCAATAAGTCCCAGGAAAGAGAAAAAGAAACAGATTATGTTTGACAGGAGGTGAGAGGAACAGAAAGGGATCTTATGCCTCTGTTGTTGCCACGAATGGGCAATCTTGTTTTTTCCTATGCTAAAAATACAGGCCAGAAAAACAGACTCCCTCTGTGTCTGTTTAATTTCTCTGTCAGTAGCTGCATGAGCTGAGGGATTGTTAATGGTTATTCACTTCAAATGACCATTAGTGTGGCACCCGCTGATTCCTCAGACTGTTTGAAGTAGAGGTCGAGTATAAAGATTATTGAGATTAAAGTTAATACATGTCCACACAAATACGTTTTTGTTTAAAATACATGTTTCTTTCTGTGTTTTTGCCTTCTGTTCACACTGAGATGGTGTAAAAAGGATCTATATTATGTATTATGTATATATTAGGTATATGTATTAACTGCTACTGTAGTTACAACACAGGGTGTCCTGGCATGCATCCGGCTGCATTTTGTGTGTAAAACAAATTCTAGGCTTCATTAACTTCTGTTCCTTTTCGTGCTACTGCTGACCACTTACCTCTGTATGGACGGCTTGCGCAACCAGTTTGCTCAATAGCTCACCTTGTACGACATCGAACTTGGGACGCGGGACTGGAATAGTTCAATAAAAGACTCCAGAAAAAAAGTGTAAAAAAGGTGTGGAATTGTGGTAAAAGCACGCGGCCATGCTTTTCTCTTCTAGTTTGCTTTTTAAAACAGTTGGGTTTAAAGAATATATTTTACTTTAGTACTGCCCTAAATTATTTCCCAAAAGAAAAAAAAAAAAGTAATGTACTCCAATCATCCATTTCGAAAAGCTGATTGTGTTGCCTTTTTGAGTATTTGAGATTGTCTGCATTTTAGAATAGAAATATCATGCAAACTGGTGTTAAAACATTAAGTAGAAAAAAAATAAGGCCAATGTTTTGTGGATGTCATGTTTATTTAAAGAAATAGACTGATCTTATTAGTATTTCAATCTAACAAAATACACTACAAATTACTTTTTAAAGAATGCATTCAATAATCTTTAGTGAACAACATTTTAAAATGAACCTTCCCAACCCTGTGTATAATCAGTGATGTCGCTTGTCAACAGGCAAGGCAGACAAATGCTTGGAGCCCAAGGGGCCCCTGAGGGCTGACCAAATTTGAATCTCTGACCGTGCATTGAAAATGACAACTTCCGGCTATTGTGTGTAAGGCAATGACAAGTTTTTTAATGGCGGTGACCAGACTCCCTAAAGCCCAGTTAAGACTACACAATTTTTATTAATGGTTATGACAGTCACTGTGCAGGACATGTCCCTGAATCAACATTTATGTTGATCCTGGCACAACAGCCAATCAGATTTAAGAGATAAGTTTACAGTTTATGTTAAGTTTAGGCTTACAGTTATGTTTATGTGCTTCTGCATTGTTGTTATACAACTATTAATCCCCTCAGGATTTTGGAAATAATTTACAATTAGGTTTATGTTTAGGCATGAGGTATGGGTTATATTTTTGAACAGGAATGATGTTCAAGGATCAACATAGATGATCCATGATTGCATACTACCTACATGGCTGAGTAATACAAAGAAAAGCACATAGCAAGATCTAAATAGTATATGTTGTCTCAAATATACTTAACAATCACACTATCATGGCAATTAAACTTTATTACCTCATTTTTTTGAATAAGGCTGGTAAATAGCAGGTTTCTTGAAGTCTACGAGAACTGGAAATTGCTAAGACTTTTATTTCAGTATGTTACTTACTACTTTCAACTAAAATGTAATATTGAGTAGGGGGCGGGGCTTTCATTTTGCACATTATTTCCTTATAGTAAACTAACAGTAAAAGGGGCATGGTTAAGGATATTGTTTTCTGAAGCAGTCAAACTGACATCAACAGAGATGGACTACCACTTCAAACGTGGAAGTAAATGGTCAGACTTTGGTTCAAGATTACCAAAACACACATTTTTTAAAAGTGGATTAACTTGCAAAAATTGTTCACCTAAAGAATAACAAAAACCAAAAAATAGTAAAGTTTTCACACAAACTTTAACTGCTGCTTTCTCGCCACTATCATTTTCCCAGTGTGTTTATTTTGTTATTGAGTGTAAAAAGTACAGCACATATTTATATATTTTCCCAAAATGTCAATCTTGTATGTTTTATCTTCTTCTTAAAGAAAACATAACTTCAGGGTGAGTGTTGCACATTAAATTACATCCAATCCCTTGTACACTACCTGACAAAAGTCTTGTTGCCTATCTAAGTTTTAGGAACAAAAAATAATAACTTGACTTGAGAGTGGCTTATATGAAAGGCAAAGGCCTCTAGATTACGCTTATTTTACCAAAATAAAACATAGTCATGCCTTGATTTTTTTTTGTTTAATTAGGACAGTAAGGTCTGACTTTGCTTAGACAAAAGTCTTGTCACTTAACAAAAATAATGTACAGTATAGAATATAATGTCATGGTGCAAATGCATGGAAAAATAAATAATATTGTGTATGACTCCCATGAGCTTGGAGGACTGCATCCATACATCTCTGCAATGACTCAAATAATTTATTAATAACGTCATCTGGAATGGCAAAGAAAGTGTTCTTGCAGGACTCCCAGAGTTCATCAAGATTCTTTGGATTCATCTTTAATGCCTCCTCCTTCGTCTTACCCCAGACATGCTCAGTAATGTTCATGACCTTCTTTGCTTTGAGGAACTTTGATGTAAAGGCTGAAGTATGAGAAGGAGTGCTATCCTGCTGAAGAATTCACCCTCTCCTAATGTAATGGGCAGCACAAATATCTTGATACCTCAGGCTGTAAATGTTGCCATCCACTCTGCAGATCTCTCACAAGCGCCCATACTGAACATAACCCCAAACCATGATTTTTCCTTTATCAAACTTGACTGATTTCTCACAAAATTTTGGGTCCATGCAGGTTTCAATAGGTCTATTGCAGTATTTGTGAAGATTGGGATGCAGTTCAACAGGTGATTCATCTGAAAAATCTACCTTCTCCCACTTTTCCAAATGATCAACTAGTAGTCAAGTTATAATTTGTTTCTCTTACAACTGGGGTCAAAGACAAGACTTGTGTCAGGTAGTGTATGTGCATGAGAAGTAAGTTGCAGGCTGCAGTTCACTTAAAAGATTTTCCCTTTAGTAGAGCTGTGTTTCGGTAGTTCCACAATGTTTACACTCTTCTCAAGTCAACCTGCGAATGGCTTACATACAGTTGTCTCAGCATCAAACGAATTACACACCCCCTTTTTAAGCTCTAACTAAATTACAAACACTAAACTTTTTGGCTCAGCCTCTCAGATCATGTAAAGTGTTGATGTAAGTAGAAGAACATAATCCTAGCAGCCTTTTAAGGAGCTGAGGTAAGTGAGTTCCTCTTTCTGAGCGCTAAATATTCAAGTGTGACAAATAATGGTGCGCTTTGAAAAAAAAACTCAGCGGTATCGCTTGAACGTACACAATGACATAAGATATCACTGCTGCCTCTCTGCCTGCCACTCCACTCATAAGCTTTCTTCATTCTTTTGTCCTGTTCAGTTTTTATCTCTATGTATTTTTAGTGCTACATACTGTTGGCTTCAGCAAAGTGACGCAGCAGCCAGTACAAACACAAATACTCAATGGCCTGTGGTGAATCAGACTCCAAGATAGCTTTACTGGAAACAATAACAAAAGTTCCAACTATTTCTATCCGTGCAGTGTGAGAAGATGAAGATATCCAGGATGAAGGAGTTGATTGGCTAGAATTTATTAAAGAATGGTGATCTTAGGGGGAATTTAATTTAGATCACACATTTTTTGATGTAATCGTGTCTGTCTTGCTTGATGTTCTGCTTAACCAGAGTAAAAACTGGGCACTATAAGCTTTAAAAGTCATTAAGCATTCAGTTCACACACACACACGCACGCATGCACGCACGCACGCACGCACACACACACACAAAACAGTTTATTACATTGTTATTTGATGACACTATGATAATTTTATTCATATCAGTGGCCTTGAACAGGGTTTACAAAAAGGAGGTTGTTAGGGAATTACTGTAGTTTGTCAGTTGATCAGTTGTTAAGCTAAAAATTATTTTATATTGTAATGTTGAAATAAACAAATTTGGATGCACAGTTAAACAAAATAAGTAAGTAGCAATATTCATTCATTCATTCATTTTCATTTCGGCTTAGTCCCTTTATTAATCTGGGGTCGCCACAGCGGAATGAACCGCCAACTTATCCAGCATATGTTTTACGCAGCGGATGCCCTTCCAGCTGCAACCCATCTCTGGGAAACATCCATACACACCCATTCACACTCATGCACTACGGACAATTTAGCTTACCCAATTCACCTATACCGCATGTCTTTGGACTTGTGGGGGAAACCGGAGCACCCGGAGGAAACCCACGCCAACACAGGGAGAACATGCAAACTCCACACAGAAACGCCAACTGACCCAGCCGAGGCTCGAACCAGCGATCAGCGACCTTCTTGCTGTGAGGCGAACGTGCTACCCACTGCGCCACTGTGAGGCCCAGTAGCAATATTTATTACTAAATTATTGATTGTCAAAACAAAGGTTGTGTATTAAAGAGTCTATTTTATAGTCTATGCACTTATAGTCTAAGCTGAAATTTATGAATGTGTCCCGTGAAATTAAAAAATATTTTTTTTTAGATGTTAGTATTAGTATGTTTGTGTTTTCCAAAGACATCAATATTTTAATGATTTGTAAAAGAAGAGTCACATTATTATCTCTCTTAATTCATACTTTTTTTGATAAAGCATTTGTACTCAAAAATGGTGATGTTTGAGGTCAGATTACAGAAGCGAATTGCAATTAAATTATATCCAAATTTTATTTGCAGTAGGTGTAGTTATATCATGCTATTTATATAGTGAAAATAGCAAGAGATATTTGCACTTCAGGCTACATTATAAAACAGTATACAATACCATATTGGGAGTAAATGAGAGTATTTATCATTTAAATGTCCTCTTATTGGGACGATAATTCCAGCAGTTGAACTAGAATCATGGTTAATAGCATAAAATGTTTCCAACACACATCATATTACACTGTACAAAAATCGATGTAAAAAAAATCATGATAATGTATGTTTTTATGTTACTTTAACTCATTTTTTTAGTTAATCGTGTTTAAAATTTAAATGTTTAATTCGACTTTTTAAGTCAGCTTAATTGACGTAAGTTGAAATCACTTGTAAAATTAAGAACTGATGCGAGCAACATGTTTTTGATTTTTATTTATTGTTTTTACAGTGAATGCCATTCAAATTGCTGTCAGATGGACATTGTAATGTTTACTATTTCAACCAGGTACTGGTGGGTGAAGTCAATGTAAGTAGTCTCTACCAGTGGGCTATTCACACTTGGTGTAAATAGATATACATTAAATAATTTGCAACATTTATTGGAACAAGCGTTTACAGCATTTCACCAATATTCCACCATGATAAAAGCTGTTAAAAGTTTGAATGTTTGATATTTCATGTGGATTAAATAACTGAAGAAAAGTCTGCACACAATGTATTTATTTTGTTCTCTGCTTGGTCTAGATCTACTGAGTTATCATGTGACTCCTTAAATGAAGATGGCTCCCAGTTTGTTTGTTTGGCATTGACAATGATCAATGTGACAGAAATGTAAGCCTTTTTGTGTAAAGTGTTTGTCACTTTATTAGGTTTGTGTCTTTTTGATTTTTGGGAGTGTGCAGACTTTTCTTCAGTCATTTCATTCTGTGGGATATTTTTTTTAATCTACGCACCTATTGGATTGATTTCGAGGCGCAGTGAGTCCTTGGTTGCTTCTTTGAAATTTCATGTGACCATTAACTGATATCAGAGAACGATAATCATGCATATATGTATGTTAACCTATACTATGTCACGGTCATACAAGGAAGACAAAGGAGAGAAGGCAGGGGATTACTTCACACGTGTTTTAGTGCAGATTGTGCACAAACAAGACATCAAACAGATGAGCGATATGCCTGGGTGAAGCTTTACACATGCTTGTTCAAGAGGTGTGTGCGTGGCTCAAACAATCACAAATAATCATTCATAGCAGTCATAGAGAAACAAGTAGTCACTTCCCTACGTTGGTGTCTGTATCCACAGACAACTGAAGCAAGCCGTTTTGAAGCAAAGGAGAGATCGGAGCACTAGGGAGAAGATCCAGGAAGAGGTGACCATCAGTTTTCGGGTGATTGTTCACGGGGTGTGTTGGATGGTGATTGTGAATGGTGACGGGCTGAGGGAACGTGCAGAGGGTGTGACATACTAATTATAATATTAGCTTAAACATTAGAGGGTTCTTCAAATAAATCTTTTTTCAAATATGTTTGGTTGACCAAAAAGTTTAGAAAATGGCTCTTTATTCTAAATTAGACACGCTAGGCACGTTAATTCCTTATGCTACAACTACTCACTTCTTCTCAGAAATGATTACTCAACTTATTACTTTAGAACTACTCAGGTGGGATTAGTAGTCATTCCAAATCAAACATGATTTGCAATTATTGTCATTCCTTATTTTAATTTTGACATAGATTTCTTTAGTTTTACTAAGATGGGATAATGTCTGGCTGAGGGTGTTAGAGAATCTGTGCAATTAAATGTAGAATCATAAAATTCTGCAATATGTAATTAATCGTTGGCCATTCTGCATAGTCCCTGGTCAGGCACTCCTTATTAAACAAATTTTATGTATGTAAGATGGGATGCCAGAAGTACTTGAACCACCAGCTCTTATTTTAGTTAAAAAAAAATTATTTAAATTTTCTCCATTTTATTTAAAGTTATCTGTGGAAAATAAACATTTTTGCTTTGGGCAGGATGAAAATGTAATCCTCAGGGAATACTAGTGACTACCTATTGCAGAATAAATTAATCATATGAAATAAATTTTACTTTTACTGTAAGCCTGACTCCATCTATTATATTATTATGTGAATATTAAATCCAGAAAAACTGTCACCTAATCCAGCATAATTTAAATAGTTTATTAGTGTACTTTTTTTTAAACCTAATGTAGTATTAAGATCATTTTAAATAAGAGCATATTCATTTGCTGCAACGCTCACCATTACCGCCTGAAATATTTTAACCTTAAATACTTTGAGCATATTGTAAATAATTCAAGTTCTTTTCCAGGCTTATTTCGCTAGTTTTTCTTGGAAGCAGCTCTAGTTTTACTTTGGAGGAATGTAAACTCAAATATTCCACTAATGTTCTTATCTGCGTGGAATGATGTGTCAGGGGATGGTTAATGGCGTGGTGCTTTCTCCG
Source organism: Danio choprae (assembly GCA_903798125.1). Lineage (NCBI taxonomy): Eukaryota > Metazoa > Chordata > Actinopteri > Cypriniformes > Danionidae > Danio > Danio choprae. The sequence continues at coordinate 1,471,735 of CAIGQW010000415.1, read as the reverse complement.
GCTGCGGACCACCCAAAAACACATGCAGATCACAAATGAGCAGCTTATGGCTCACTTCCGACCTTCTGAACGACCGCAGCACTTTATTTTTTCTTTTTAGAAGGGAGGCAATTGTGACCTCTCTTAAAGGAAACTAACAAAGTTTATAGACGCACATTGACATCAGAATTATCTTAAGTCTACTGAAAATGATACTGAAAGGAACAGACTTTTTTTTTTTTTTAAATAAAACTGAGATTTTATAGCGCTGACTTTTTTTTTTAGATGAGAAATAAGCAACACTGGAGTGTTCTCAGTTAAAACATTCTGTTTGATTCAACTGATGGCATTCATTAACATTACACTGAAGTCACACTTAAGTAAGAGCAAATGTTGGATGAGAAGGAAATTAACATCTAGCTCCTATTAGAGTTTATACTTTAGATATGTTGCTAGAATTTTTCACATTTTTTATCCCACACTGTGGTCTAAATATGATGATGTTGTGTTGGTGGCACAAATGAAACAAACGTGGATAGATTTCTATGCTTTTTAGTTGTCAACTTCACATTTGACGTCTTCATGCTAATGCTGTGAAAATCTGAATAAGTGACATGAAAAGTCAGGTTTCAAGTTTATATCATGTAAGATTCATACAATATCTACTGTATTCATACAGTAGATATTAGAAACCAAGTAGTATTTTCTTAAAAGTATACTTACATTTCTTAACAGTTTTGGCTGGTGTGAAGATATGATCTTCACCGCTGGGAATGGCAGTACTGGCACACATACACACACATACACTTACTTCAACCATAATGCATTCCCCTGGCTACTTCAGCTAGCAGATTAGCGGGTACACACGCCATCTCACTAGCCCATGGACATTTACACACTTTACTGTTATTTCTGTTATCACTCCTAGACTCACTACATATACATATTAGTGGTAGTCGAATTCCCCGTTGCAACGGTGAAACAGAACATCGATCGGCGGCCGCATATGACATCTTTACTGCGCTGCTCCGGCGCAGAACGGTGGAATCTAATGAAACCATTAGTGTTGTCCTGCAGGGTTGTCTGTTCTGAAAAATGAAAGTTTTATATTTGTATTTTGATGGGGGAAATATGTTGTTTTTGTGTTTTGTTTACAAAGAGGAACTTTAATTAAAATATTACATTGATTGTGAAAAATGTAAATAGCAAACTTGTTTTGTATATTGTAAACTTACCTGTTAATGGTTGCTCCAAATAGGAGGTTAAGCCTGGCCTATAAAAGAGGAGGCCAGACTCCAAACCAGTGCATAAAAACAAGTAGAAGAAGATGATATTGGTAAGATATTGATATTGGAAGATATAGAAGGTATTGGGGAGTAAACGTCCCAGAGGGAAAGCTTCTGACAGAGACCTATCATCGTCTGCGGACCCTGTATTATTGCTGGGTGAGACCTGACATGCATACTCTAGAGGAGGTTAGAGAACTGATTATCCTGGAACAGATACTACGAGTCCGTCCCAGCGACATTAGAACATGGGTGAAGGAGCATAAGCCATCATCTGGACTGGAGGCTGCTAATCTGGCCCAGCGATACATGAATGCTCACCAAGCTGTTCAACGTTCTCAACCACTCAAAGGTAAAGCACGTTACACTCCACGTAGAAGTGAGGTTGGATCTGAACTGAGTAATCAGCCTCCTGAGGGTACACAAGTGCCAAAGACAATGACTAATCTGAGACTGACTTGCTATGCATATCAACAGCCTGGACACAAGGCATCAGTATGCCCGGCTCGTAAACCCAAACTGACTGTTTTATGCCCCAAGGGAGGAGGACATTAACAATAAAGGTAATGGGGCAGGTAAAACAAGCCATATGCTTAAGAACGTTACATGGAATGGACATTCATTAAAAGCCTTAGTGGACACTGGTAGCGCAATTACCCTGGATAAAACTTGTCATGTTCCCAATGATAACTTTGCTTCAACTAGAGCTGTACAATGGGTAAATGGGGATGTTAAGAGGTATCCCCGGGCAGAAGTGATAATTGAGGTACAATATCAGGTTTACATGCTGAATGTAGCTGTTTTTTGATGATCTACCGTGAGGATGTTATTTTAGGAAGAGACATGCCTATTTTAAGTGATCTGGTGAATACTAATGTCTACACTGATGATGATGTCAATGTTACGAATTGTGAAGTTGAACGAGCTTTTCCTGTGGTGACTAGAGCCTAAGCGAAAGCGGGTCTTCAGCCTTTGCCAGACTTTGACAATAGTCTGTTACAAGGCAGGACAAAAGGGCCAAGAAAAACACTTCGTCAGCGATGGGTGTTAAAATGTATGGGGACTCTAGTCTCTAAGCCTGATATTGCTGTTCTTGAGACTAATGGCTGGCAGATCCCTGTTAACATTGCTGAGCTACAAATACAAGATGATACACTGCAAACTTTGTTTGCAAAAACTGTGAGGTCTAATGTGGTTGATGAAGGTGAGGGGAAATATGTGATGCAAAATTATGCATTGTTTGTGCATACAGGAGATGTTTTACATTTAGTTGTCTCTTTGTCTTGTCGCCCCATTGTATTACATCTTGCACACACACCGCCATAAGCAGGACACCTTGCACACCAGTAAACCTATGCACGCATTAGTACACGATTTTTTTGGCCAACCATGTATACTGATGTTCAAACATACTGCAGCATGTCACACATGCCAAATGACCAGTACAGTGCATCAGCAGGGCAGAGCACCTCTCCATCCACTACCCATCATATCCACCCCATTCCACCACATTGCTATGGACATTGTGGGACCACTTGAGAAAAGCAGAGGAGGACATTGGTATATCCTGGTCATATGTAATTACGCAACCAGATACCCAGAAGCGTTTCCTCTTCACACTATCACCACACCTAAAATCATGCATGCTCTGATTCAGTTGTTCTCCAGGGTAGGTGTCCCCGATGAGATTATAATGGACCAAGGCCCCAACTTCACTTCCTGTCTGATGAGGCAACTTCATCAGCAACTGGGTATATCGGCAATAAGGACTAGCCCATATCATCCACAAACCGATGGGTTATAGTAGAGGTTCAATCAGACCCTGATGGCCATGTTGATGAAGTTCGTCAATGACACAGGTCAAGACTGGGACAAGTGGTTGCCCTTTGTGCGGTTTGCATACCAAAAGGTACCTCGAGCGTCCACTGGATTCTCACCTTTTGAGATTCTTTATGAATAGCTAGTCCAAGGTTCTCTGGACCTACTCAAGAAAGCCTGGACAACACAGACAGCTCAAAACTAGGAGAGAAGCATAGTAAGGTTTGTCCTGGAGATAATAGATGGGCTGCAAGCACAAGAAAACATACAAGAGGCCCAAACCAACCAGAAGACCTGGTATGACAAGCAGGCGAGGCTACGACAACTACAACTGGGACAGAAGGTTTTGTTTCTGCTACCCATCCCAGCAAACAAACTCCTGGAGAAGTGGCAAGATCCTACATTGTGGTGAGGAAGATGGGACCAGTAACGTATGAGATCAACCACCCGGACAAGAAGAGATCACATCATACATACCATGTGAACTTGCTTAAGGAGTGGAAGTAGCAAAGCAGTCAGATAGAAGTCGCAGAGCTGTCAATGATGGTAAGAAAAGTGGAAGTGGAGGATGAAGAGGAGCTTGCTCCTGAAGTGAGACCTCAGAGAGGACCTGTGACAGTAACACTTGGTCATCTGGTGGAGCCACAACAACTTGAACTGCAAGCCCTGCTGGACCAGTATCCATCGTTGTTCAGTCAGCGGCCTGGACGAACAAGCCTGGTCCAGCACACCATCCATCTCACCGATCTTACTCCATCACGACAGAGGCCATACCGTATCCCGAGAGACTGATTAACCTGCTACAAGAAGAAATCAAGGTGATGAAAGAACTGGGAGTCATAAAAGCCTCAAACAGTGAGTGTTGTAGTCCTCTAGTCATTGTACCCAATAAGGATGGATCACTGCGGGTCTGCATTGACTTTAGGAAGCTGAATGCCCAATCAAGGTTTGGTGCCTACCCTATGCCCAGAATAGATGATTTATTAGAGCAGATAGGGCAGGCCCGGTACATTAAAACCTTGGACTTATGTAAGGGGTACTGGCAGGTGCCCCTTGATCCAGAATCCCAAACCTCATACTGCATTTAGGATGCCGATGGGACTATTTCACTTCATGGTCCTTCCTTTAGAGCTGCATGCGGCACCTGCCATCTTCTTAGGATACCACTTGGGTGATGGAGAGCTGAGGCCACAAGTGAGCAAGGTGGAGGCAATCCAGCACAGTCCACGACCTAGGACGAAGAGGGAGGTGAGATCCTTCCTGGGCCTAGTGGGCTGGTACTACCGATTCATTCCAGACTTTGCAAGCATTTCATCACCCTTGACAGACTTGCTATGCAAGGCTATGAAGAACCCTGTGATCTGGACTGAGGCTTGTGAGCAGGCACTTAGTACACTGAAAGATCTGATGTGTTCAGATCCAGTGTTAATGAGCCCAAATTTCGATCAACGGTTCTTGTTGAATTTAGTGGCAGACTTCCTGTCATGTTTCCCAGAAAGTGCGATATGATCTTCATTGCTGGGAACGGCAGTACTGGCACACATACATTCACATACACACATACACTTACTTCAAACATAATGCATTCCCCTGGCTCCTTCAGCTAGCAGATTAGCAGGTGCACATGTCATCTTGCTAGCCCACGGACATTTACACACTGTACTCTTAACTCTGTTATCACTCCCGGACTCACTACATATACATATTACACGCACACACTTCATCATTTGTGTTTTATGTTGTATTGTCTGGCGTTTTTGTTGAATGTGTGGGCAGTAGCCGGATTCCCTGTCATACTAGCAAAACAAAGCAGCAATCGGTGGCCGATATTACGTCATTACCGCGCCGGTGCAGAATGGTGGAATCTGAAGAAACCATTAGTGTGGTCCTGCAGGGTTGTCACATGTCTGTCTGTTCTTAAAAATGAAATTTTTATATTAGTATTTTGATGGGGGAAATATGTTTTTTGTTTTGTTATGTTTTTTGTTTGGAACTTTAATGAAAATATTACATTGTATAAATGTGAAAAGCAAACTTGTTTTGTACATTTTAAACTTACCTGTTAATGGTTGCTCCAAATAGGGGTGGAGCCTGGCCTTTAAAAGAGGAGGTCAGACTCCAAAACAGTGCTTGTTTACCAAGTCAGCAAGTGTGTTACTGAGGTACCATGAACAAATTTCCAGTGATTGTATTG
>CAIGQW010000415.1:1442872-1466058 GCA_903798125.1 Danio choprae | reverse complement strand
AATATATATATATATATATATATATATATATATATTTAAGTCTTTTGATTTGTTTATTTGATTTATTTTTCTTGGGATTTTTGTCATCATTCTTTTGGTACTTTGTAAGTATACTCTCACTGTGGATTCTACGACACTGTAAATAAATATCACTTGCACTGACGTGCTTTCCTGGGTATGCCATCATTTTTTTGTTGTGAACCAAGCCTTAACAAGCCTCGCAGACAGTCTGACTGGACCCAGATGGGTTTGGGAGGATTGGTATAGGATCAAATTCCTGCCTAAAATATCGCAGTTGCGAATAGAAAAATAATGTGTGTAAATCAAAATATTGACATTGTGTGTAAAATTATAACGCGCAAAAGCGAAAACCAAATGCAGAATAAGAAACAACGTGTACCAAAAGATAATGAGCATAAATCAAAAATGAAGACTCATTTAGACAAAAACAAAAGTTTTTCTGTTCATATATGAATGTTTTGTGAGCTTACGGTCTTTTTCCCTTTCGCTCTTGCCCCCCCCCCATTCTGTGCTTGCGTTTCCAAAACATACAATGCGAGTTTCATTTAAATCACGGGCGGGCTTCAGCGTCATCATTGGTCCATTAGTCGAGATCCACTAGTCGAGCTCAGTGTGACAGGTGGAGATGTCAGGAGATGTCAGTGATCGCAGGGGATGCATATATTATATATACTGTAACTTCATACACCTGTCCATCATTCCAGGGAATTCATATCAATATAAACATTTATACTGTAATATCAAAGACCCTGTGATCGCAGGTGTTTCATATAAATATTATATACTGTAGCTTCAGACACGTGTACAGGTACATGTCTGTTGATCTGGCTGTGTCATAAATGTATCATTTCAAAGGTTCTCAAAACAACAGCAAGAAATCGTGCATTACAACATCATATTATCTGATGTTTAGATAAGCGAAAGTTGAGAATCCTTCAACTTTATGCAAATGAAGAGAGACTTTCTTGAGTGACAGCCAATAGGAGCACCAGTAGAGCTCACATGATCCTCTCTCTGCTCGCTCAGAGGCTGGTTGTATTCTCTGTGCTGTAGAGAATACAACCCAGAGCGACAGACAGCTACAAAGTCGCTGCTAGTGTGAATGAGGCATAAGAATGTAACTCACCGTTAAACAGAAAAATAAGAAACAAGAGGTGTGGCATGCTGCTTTTTGGCATCTGTTTCCATGGTGACTCATGCTTTTGGCCTTCTGTTGAGAATGTCTTTTGTGGTCAAGGTTAACACAAATATTCTGAGTAATCTGACAGAATTTACTCCCAGGAACGCTTTGGGAGTAATCAAAACAGAGTTCAGGATTAATGTGAAATTAAGTTAAACCTGCTTTTTTGGAATACACCCCGTCTTGATCCATTTTGTGCCTGTTGTAATATACATGCTCCTTATCATCATCAGCTCTGCTTGTTTGCAACCCAATTTTGTGCTGATTTATGCACTGAAATGGACTTCATGAAAATACTGTTTCTTTGTTTTTTGTTTTTTTTTTATTTGCTCATTATCAGTAGATTGTTACCCTCCCCTTGTCACATTTATGCGGTTGTATTCTTTCTAATTTGTCCTGTTTAGTAAACCTAGTTCTAGTTGTATTATTTAAAAATGTAATGTTTATGCGTTAATGAAAGACATATTGCCTTTGCTCATACTTATTCATAAAAAATATATTTATGGGTTTATATTACCCTGAGGGGATTTGTATTACGATAATGATCAGCTGAATGTACATTATCTCTCTTATTCCATGGTTATACTTACCAGATAAATAAATAAGCATAAAATATAAATTAGATAATTATTTTAAATGTAAGTTGAAGGAAAATAGAAGGATAAATGCGAGAAAGAAACAGCTAAGGAAATTGTTTGCCTTGGCAGCCAGCAATTATCACAAATTTAACCCTGAGTGGCTGATCAAGACCAACACAAAGCAGGATTAAAAGCTCTGTAGATTTGCCTGACTGACAAGTCACATGGGTATCCTTTGATTTTCTTGGATTAAATCGTATAACCGCATTAAAAACCCCAATTGTTTTTTTTTTTTTTTTTTTTCAATGGCTGGCCTTGTTCCCAGGATTAAAAGTCTTTTTAAAGGCTAATCATTTAAAGCATATTATATTTTAAGGCTCTTTTGAAAATTCTGAACTAGCACAAATTCTCATTGATTTTAACATTATGTTTTTGCTCTGGGTGTATAAATAGTGCTGTATCTGCTCAGTGAGACAAGACATATGGAAATGTTCTAAACCTGGGCTGCTATTGATACATTTTATCATATCAAAAACTGTTATAAATTTGCTGATTTACTCAATGCAGCAGACCTCAATGATTGACCACACCTCCATTGGATCCAGTTTTGTACACTGCTGGTGACATTAGTCAAAAAAAGGATGGATGATCCAGCCAAGATCTGAATCATCTACACAATGTAATATTAGGCAAGAATACTGATTAGATTTATAGTGGTAGGTATGAGATGTTATTCATCCATTAATTCTGCCTGATTCCTGATACTACAGTCAATTGTTTGCATCACTCTAATGTACTTGACCATGTTTGCTTGACACTTTTGTACCATACAATTAAACATATACAATACAATACACCTTTGACACTGACCTAACAATATTTTCTATCCACTAAACATTAACCTACCTCTAATCCCCTCCCAATACCTTTTGCAATAAATTTTTGAATTAATGTTGAATTTATGTTATTTAGTATATTTACATAATTATTTCCAACCTCTAGTTGGTCCTGACTACCCACAATGTCAGAAATGTCTGCAGTCTCAAGGCAATTTGTATACTTTTGTTCCCGAGCTGGAGGGGAACTATAATGCTATGTGTAAACTTCCATTATGGGAATTTTGTCAGATAGCCAATCATCTGAAAAGTAGTAAAACGGGCCAATGAAATGTCAATGAGTTGGCGGTGTCAGTGCACGCAGCTGGCAGCAATCACAATCAATTTGTGTATAAGAATGCCAGCCGTGCCTCGCAAACAACACCTTTTCATTTTCAAAAGCCTCACGCAACTGAAAGAGTCATTTTCTGTTTCTCCGACTTCGATCGAGAGAGAGAGAGAGAGAAAGCTGCCGGCTACAGACAGGCTGTTTCTTCCGGTCCCAGAGCGAACTACAACGCAAGCAGCGGCGGTCAAGCTGGGTCCATTCTCCCATCCCTGGGCGTTTCTCTGGTCCGGTTCTCCAAGAGAGGTTTGTATATTAGAGCAAGTTTCCCTAAAAGAGCAACATGGTCGAGCAATGCGTCTTTTTACAGATGTCGTTCCGACTGTGCGTTTTTGGATGCAGTGGTTCCCTGTCCCCAGATGATGGGCACGAGCACTGCATGGCATGTCTGGGGGTCCAGCATGTTAATGCGGTGCTCGCAGACAGTGCATGCCATCACTGCGATGGCATGTCTGTTGCGCAGCTAAGATCGCGGTTCGCTCTTGCAAAAGGGCGAACCACCCCTGTTGTCCCCCGCAAGTCGGTTGGCACTCGGGCAGATCTGAGGGTGCACTGAGGAGTGGGGGGTCCGCGACCCCCCACTCCTCAGTGCACTCCATCCAAGCTTCGAGTGAGAGAAGTGATGATCGCCCTCTCACTCGATGACACCGAGGACCAGATGTCCATCACTGCATTGGAGGGCGGGGCGGTGAGCGAGGCGCCGGATCTAGAAGCAGATATGATGGCCATGCTTTGGCCATGAGTTTATCCCCCAGCCCCATGGCCGGACCGACTAGATGGGTGTTACGTGGAGGCTAAGAAGAAGGCCAAGCCTTTTAAGCCTCCCGTCCCCTTCTTCCCAGAAAAGCACAGTGAGCTCACGCAGTCTTGAAGAGCACCTTTCTCTGCCCAATCTGCGTGCGCTTTATCCCTTACCACCCTTGACGGTGGAGCAGTCAGGGGGTACGAGGCGATTCCCCAGGTTGAGCGCGCAATTGCGGTCAATCTTTGTCCATGTGGTGCCTCTTCCTGGAGTGGTAAGCCTCGTCTTTTGTCCAAAGCATGTAGGTTATCTACGTCCCTTGAGGCCAGAACCTATACTGCTGTGGGCCAGGCTGCTTCTGGAGCGCCACCTCTGGCTAAACATGGCTGATATGCGTGATGTTGACAAAGTTCGCTTTCTTAACGCACCCATATCCCAGGCTGGCCTGTTCGGCGACATCGTTGGTGAATTCACCCAGGAATTCAGAGCAGTGAAAGAGCAGTCGAGTGCGATGGGTGAAGTCATCTATCGGCGGGCTCGTAAAATCGTTCCTCCCACCGAACCATCCACCTCGGCTGCTCCTCGCCGAGGGCACCCACCTGCGGCTTTAAGACCTGCTCTGCCGCCTCTGCCCGATCCACCGGCTAAGCGGCAGCGCCGAGCACCACGCAGGTGTTCAGCGCCCCCGCACCCAGGGAGAGGTAAATAAACCGCGAAGCGTTCCTGAGATGGGCCATCCAGAGAAGAGGGCACTTGCTTTTTCCTCGGTGGAGGACCGAGCATACCATCAAACGGTGTTTTTCAACACAAGGCTGCTGGCCAGCGGCTGCCAAATTTTCAAAGAAAGAGCTTTTTTTCCCTTCTGTGGATGTGACAGCCCGAACACTGCCAGTTCGGGACGATATGCCTTCCAGCTTGCACCGGCAGTTTCTGTCCTAACACCTTTTCGGCTATACTGGTTATGCACAGGGACAAGGTGCTCAGGCACCTCTACCTGTAGGGGTTTCGGATCAACCGAGAAAAGAGCAAGCTCGCCCCCGTGCAGAGCATCTCTTTTCACGGGGTACAGCTGGACTCCATCACCATGACAGCGCGCCTCTCCCGAGAGTGTGCCGAGCTGATGCTGACCTGTCTGAAGAAGATCGACAGGAGAACTGTGGGCATATTGCATCCGCAGTCATGCCGCTCGGATTGCTCCATATGAGACTGCTTCAGCATTGGCTTCACGATCGAGTCCCCAGACGCGCATGGCAAGTGGCCACGCACCGGGTGACTGTCACTCCGATGTGTCGTCGTTCCCTCAGCCCTTGGACGGACCCTGCGTTTCTACAGGCCGGTGTGCCTCTAGAACAAGTGTCCAGGCATGTCGTCTTGACAATGGATGCTTCCAGTACAGGCTGGGGGACCGTGTGTTGCGGGCATGCAGCCGCGGGTCCGTGGAATGGAACCCTGATGCATTGGCATATCAATTGCCTGGAGCTGTTGGCAGTGTATCTCACTCTGTGCCGTTTTTTAACGGTATTTTAACGCCGGGTTTTTAACGGCGAATATCAACCACATGGGCGAAAATCAACCACATGGGGGAATATCCACTCTCATCGCATGTCTCAGCTCCCTCGCCGTCTGCTCCTCTGGAGTCATACGCAGCTGAAATCGCTGCGTTCCATTAACATCCCCGGCGAGCTCAATCGTGCAGCCGATGCGCTCTCACGTCAGCTTCCACACCAGGGAGAATGGAGGCTCCACATCAAGTCTGAGCCTACTCGCGCAGTTACTGTGCAAGCTCAGGAAGGACGAGGAGCAGGTCTTGCTAGTTGCGCCTCTCTGGCCCAACCGGACCTGGATTTCAGAATTCTTTTCTTCTCGCGACAGCCCCTCCCTGGCAAATCACTTTGAGAGAGGACCTTCTCTCTCAAGGACAGGGCACCATCTGGCACCCTCGCCCAGATCTCTGGAACCTCCACGCGTGGTTTATAGACAGGGCGCGGAAGACTTAGGTGACCTACCGGCTGCGGTGGTTAACACCATCACTCAGGCTAGAGCACCCTCTAGAAGGCATGCCTATGCCCTGAAGTGGAGTCTATTCACTGAATGGTGCACTTCTCTTCGAGAAGACCCCCGGATTTGCCAGATCAGTGTTGTGCTTTCTTTCCTTCAGGATAGGTTGGACCAGAGGCTGTCACCCTCCACACTGAAGGTGTACGTTGCTGCCATCTCCACTCATCATGACGCGGTGGATGGTGGCACGGTGGGAAGGCATAACCTCATCATCTGGTTCCTCAGAGGCATGAGGCGATTGAACCCCCCCTAACCCCACCCCCCCTCTCCCCCGCCCCCCTCTCATGCCCTCTTGGGATCTCTCTGTAGTGCTCTCTAGCCTACGCGGAGATCTGTTCTCTAGCCTTCCCGAACTACTCGACTCAGTATCCCGGCCTGGATATGTGCCCAAGGTTCCTACCACACCCATTAGAGTGAGCCTGCAGCCCTTTCTTTGCTGTGTCCTGTTTGCACTCTATGATATTATGTGGACCGCACTCAGAACTTTAGATGCTCTGAACAGCTCTTTGTCTGTTACGGCAGTCGGCAGAAGGGAAGTGCCGTATCCAAACAGAGGTTGGCCCACTGGATAGTGTATGCCATCTCCCTCGCTTATCAGTGCCAGGGCGAGCCGTGTCCCCCGGGAGTGAGAGCGCACTCCACTAGGAGCATCGCATCCTCTTGGGCGTTAGAGCTGTGGGCTAGGCGACACCTAATACATTTGCAAGATTTTACAATCTTCGAGTGGAGCTGATTTCCTCACGTGTGCTGGATAACTCCGTTGGATGAGGAAATTCAGTGTGGTGTTGTAACACGCTTGCTCCGCCTTTTCTCTTTAACACAGAGATATGGGTGCTTTTTTCACTCTGGCTAGTTGAGTTCCTTATTGGCAAACCCTACAGAGGTCCACCGAGGCCCCTAGCACCTGACTCAGTGGAGGAGTCGGGTGCCTGGCCCATTACATAGTTGGCATGCCCGCTCGGTCAGCCTTCATTCTGGGTATAGGTGCCTGCTATGCGCGGTCCCTTCTGACGATCCCATACGCTTCACTCAGCCGAGGTATAGTTCCCCCTATTCAGGCAGGCCCGTGTCTTCCCTCCCCACTAAACATCCTTCATATGTGTACTCCCCCTCTCAGGGTTAGTCCATATGTTTTCTTGCCACCAGGTCTCCCCATTAGGCAGCAGGTGGCCTCCGCAGAATCTTCCCTATCAGGACTGCATATTTTCCCAACGTGCTGTCATATTTTAAATTCCTAGAAACTTAACTAGGTGTATTTCTTACGACTCCCAAAAAATATTAATGAGCCTAAGCGCTTCACAGGTAAGTATGGTAAGTAAGGGCCAGGGGCCCACGCTGGAGCCTGGCTAACCTCTCAAGCGACATGGTAAGGTTCAATCACTGTGGTGTTTTCCATACATTTTCCCATAGTGGAAGTTTCCACATAGCATTGTAGTTCCCCTCCCGCTAGGAAACGAAATGGTTACTACGTAACCCTCGTTCCCCAAGGGGGAAATGCTATGTTCCTTCGCCACAGTGATTGTGCCTTAGGTGACAGCTGTAGTTTGGCTTCTTCAGTTAGAAAAGGTGTTGTTGCGAGGCTTGGCTGGCATTGTTATACATGAATTGATTGTGATTGCTGCCAGCTGTGTGCACTGACACCGCCAACTCATTGGCATTTCATTGGCCCGTTTTATTACTCTTCAGATGATTGGCTTTCTGATAAAATCCCCATAGTGGAAGTTTCCACATAGCATTGTAGTTCCCCCCCTCGGGGAACGAGGGTTACGTAGTAACCATTTCGATTTAGTGGTTAATTTGTTTACATCTGTACAGTCTCAATCATACATTGTAGCTGATTCCCCAATGAGGGTTGGGTTTAGGGGTGGGGGTTGGGGGGCATGCCTCCTTTTCAAAATCGTACATTTACACACAAATGAAATCATATGAATATGTTTTTCCTGTGGGGATTAATTGATGTAAATAAGCCATTAAACGAAGTTTGATGAATTGATGAAGTAACTGAATCCGTCACTCAAATAATTATTTTAGAAAGGCAGCTTCATTTTGAGTCTAAATTGTATATTACATTTTACAGCATGTCACATTTCACAACATATTTTCTTTTGTGTTTTGGCCATGGTGAACAACCATGTATGATGGATGTCAATATTTTTGCCTCTTTGTGAAGAAATTTTAAAAATAAAAAGAATTGAGAGAAAAATTGCAAAGACGGGTCAGACAGTAAACTACTGAAATCAGGTCAGATTACTTACAATCCTTTCTGCACTCAGTTACAAACTATTTTAATTAAATATGTACCCTTAAGAAAAACAAACATGGTTTTGTCATAAAAATAACAAAAACAAATAATAATAACAACAAAAACATGTTTATTTTAGTTAAAGTCAAGGGCTAAATATTTGTGATTCAAAATAAATATCAGTAAGTCAGAAAGTATTTTCTATGACTTCTCATTTATTGAAGAAACATATATTTCTTGACATTTTACAATGTTGGTAAAACTAAAAGGCGTGCATCGTCCTTACACACCTCCTCCAATAACCTCAATCACAGAACAGGTGACTGACATTCCCATTTCCACATAACCCGATGACCCTCCATCATGATCATGTGACAAAAACATTAACGATAGCAAAACACATTAACCCTTTTATGTCTACTACACCAAGGTCCCCAGAAATTAACCATGATTTTGCCAGTTCTATAAAATAATTTTACTGTTTTTTTTCCATTCATCAATTTCATGGTTTTTCATTTCAACATTCCCTACAATGTCCGTGCAAAAAAAAAAACCCAAAAAAACATAGTTGTTAATTAAAGAAAATAATGGCCTGGATTTAACTAAGCAAACCGCTAAGAGCCTCCTTTCAGATTATTACTGCGTGTATGATTGTTTCAACTGTTAAAAAATAAAAATAAATAATAATAATAATTCTTAATTGTTATTTAACTCTAACCTATGAAGAAAGTAGCTTCTCATTTACAGCACCATGTTAGAAGACACATCTAAAACATATTCATGAGGTTTTTTTTGTGATTTGTGATTTGATTTCAACAGAATCTATTGAAACCCTTTGTGCGGTCCTCCTCTCCTATCATAATACAAGATCTTGGTGAAAATTTAATTCAACTTGTGGCAGTAATAAATGTTGGGACATTGTAGAAGCATGCTGAAACAATGCCATGGCAAATGCTTGCCGTAATTAAAGCTGAAGGCAGTTCAACAAAATATTACAGTTTATGATATTTGTTTTTTGGATGGGCACGGCAGTGCATATCTATGCAATCGCCAAATTTACAAAATACAATCCTTCTCTCCATAGTAATCACAGTGAGTTGTTATTCCCATCCAAATCAATGTGTGAAATCAAAGATAAAAATTGTCCCATCCGAAATGGGATTATTTCAAAAGGTCTGATTCTGATATAGCCTCAATTAGTGTTAAAAATGTATGTTAAGAGCATGAGCTATTGAAGCGCATGCTGTCCGAAAGCATTTCTTCTTGGCCAATGACTGTCTGATATGACAACTCAGCGTTTCATACGATTTCAGCGTAGCCCAGATAACATGCACCAAAGACTCTGTTTAGACAATCAGTCACTCACAGACAACCTCAGCACTTAAGTGTGACTGTTTGAAACCAAATAACAATAATTTTTCTTCAGCTATCCTCAATTCAATAATATAAACTCATTGTCAATTGTTGTGGTTGGACAAGAAACACCGCTTGCAAAATAGCTTGGCTTACATTTCCCCCGATCTGTCATTTTCCAGCTGAGAGAAGTTTGATGCTTAATTTCCGTTGGAGCGTGAAAGTCTTTGTTGGGATCCGATGGAGTTGTGTAATGCTTTCTGGAATGGTTGGGGGTTGAAATGTCAGGCTAGTGGGAAGTTAAGCAGGGTAAACCACTGGATATAATGATGTGGGCTATCTTGCTCTAACTCGACTCATCAGAGTGAAGAACACAAAGGCTTGCGTTCCGTTGAAGCTGAATGTGAATGGACAGATCACAGGGAGTGCAGATGAAAGTGCTTGCATGGAGAGAATCATAAGAGAACGAGGCGAAAGGAGAGAGACATGGTTCAAGTTAAGAAGATATCAAAGAAGGGGAAAAGAACACTACAAAAATGTGTATATGATTTTGCTTTATGGAATTAGAAATGCAGTGTTTCAAAACCTAGGGAACTGTCAACATGAAGGCAAGTTCAGAATAGTCTATTCAGACAGCCTATGTTTGGCTGTTGTGATAATCTCTGTGTCAGATCATGGCATTTTGAATAATACTTTTTTATCACATCATGGACAAAAAACACATTGTTTCTTAGCCAATTATTGTTTGCCACCTTATCAACCCACCAAACAATTTTGTGTTTAATAGGTGTCTAAACGTAGACATCTTGGCTAAATCAAGGCTATGTTTGTGTAAGAGTTAGGGGTTCACACGTGTAGTCATTAATTTCAGTTTATTTTATGACTAGTCTATTTTTGGACTATTGTTAGACATCTATTATATTTTCACTGAAAGCCTAAATTAAGCCTTGTTTTAGCCAAGACGTAGATATTTATACAGAAACAAGCAATGTTTCTGTAAACAAATAATGGAGGACACTTCATCAGTATATAAAATATACACCTTAAAAAGTTTACAATTTTGTATTAAAGCTTCTGTGCTACATTTTTTCAGTGTCACAAATGTGACTGAACATGTTCTAGAAGACTGAAAATAAAATAAATAAGCATGATATAGGCTTTCTGCTGGAATGCAATGAAGTGTTTCAAATTTAGTTTTAGTGGTTGTCCACTATTGTACACTATTGCTTCATGCATGGATTAATAATATATTACCTGCAAGAAAATGTATTTATACAATTTTGAAAGCACAACAAGTACAGTTTCAGTACATATAAGTGTACTAAAGGCTATTATTAACCCTTTCATACTTATTTTTTGGATACTCCCACTGACCCTCCTGCATGAGTTTTTTTGAATGTGACTGTTATTTAGAAGTTACCATGTGACACTGCAGCCCAATGTTTTATGCATCTATCTTTTTTGTTTGTTTGTTTGTTTGTTTGTTTCTTTCTTTCTTTCTTTCTTTTTCCTTTTTCTGCAAATATGGACAATTGTTGTAATTGTATTCTGAAATATCTTCTATTCTTATTTTCAAATATGTACGTTCCAGGCCTGGACTGATCACACCGCTGTTATTGTACATGTCAAAGGGTTGAAGGTGCTGGGAGTTTGCAGGGAGGTTGAGATTTACGCCTTCATTGCTATAGCTAAATTTGGCATTTTCCAAGATGTCCTACTGCCCCATTAAGAGATGACTGATTGAAATTATTGTCATTCAGAGTTCATGAGTAATTTTGCCAGCATGAGCAAGAGTTGGTAAGGAAAAGCTGACATGCAAATGTGAAGAAATTGTTTGTTTTTTTTTTTTAAGTTGTGCATCCTTCATATTTCCATTTAAAATTGATAATCTTACATAAGAAAAACAACAAGGATAGACTAACAGAGAGAGAAAAACAACAAGGATAGACTAACAGAGGCATAAAGTGTCTTAGTAAGGAAGTAAACTAAGCAGCAGAGGGTTTGATTATTCCGATTAGAATAACAGAGTAACTTTTCTCTTCAGCTTTGTGGACTGAAACATGATAAACAAACGGTTGAGCTAGAGGAACCCCCTATAGTGCTGTTACACCATCCACACACACACACACACAGACGTGGTGGGGGGTTTGATCCTCACAATCTAGGCAAAGCGTAACCCTCAAACTAAACTTTTAAATCAACACAAATAAACTCAGAGGGCCAAAGAGGAAGTGAGGCAACTGCATGTGGACAGAATGACACATCCAAGTCTCAAATCACTCACATTTACTTTAGCTGAAATGTGTGATTTCTACTACTTTCTACTCATCCAAATGTTTATTGAATGCTCTCTGTTCAGCTCCAAACTCACATCAATAGCATATAATTTGTATCAGAGAATCATTTTCTCAAGTGCTGCTATTATGTTTTTGACACTTACTTTAGCTCAATATTTTACTTCTTTTTTTGTAATGTTGCTGTTTGTGTGAAAAAGATCTGCAAGCACCAAGTCTACTACAAAAGGGGTTATTTCTCTTTATAATTAACACTCTCTGTTGAAAAAACAGCATGTGGTAAGATAGGTTTTGACAATCGGTTGCTGGTTTAAAGAACCAGTCTAAACTAGCACATCGCCAGTTTAAATCAACAAACGTGTCAAAACCGACCTTACCAGCATATGCTTTTTTCATTTCTGAATTCTCTCAAATGTCTCCATTGTAGGCATCAATTTTCTTTGAAGAACATTCAACAAATTTTAATTACTCCTGTCCAAAAGGCACAACAATGGAGGTGAGGTTAGTTTTGCCGCATTTCCAAGAGATGACATTTTACATTTATAATTACTGATGCGCATGATTTCTGACTTAATTGTTTACGAGAAGACATTATGTGAACTTCTGTGTGTATATGAAAATAACATTGAGAATTTGTGCCTGACATCTGATGCAAAAAGAACTGTGTATCAATAGTTTCAATTGACAAGACTTCAAAACACATTTTTTTGTTGTTGTTTCGGGAGTAACAAAGGCATTAGCTGTAAAGGCACAGCCATTTTCTGAGAAGGGGATAGGAGCAGCGTTTCGGAAGATCGGGATCGGTTCTATAAGGAAATCTCCTCTTTTCGTTTCAAAAGAACTAATTAATAATTTGACTCTCTCTTGTAATCATGATCAGAAGTCACTTGCTTAACATGATCAGATGCATTTCCATGTAAAGATTCGGATGGTTTCCTTCAATGAATTCGATCAAATAACCATATCCACAGTTCACTTATACCATTGCATGATTTCTAACTGTTGTTTATGGTATGTCATTCTTTAGTATCCAAATAATAGACCATGTAAATGTGTATTGCTTCATTAATTTAAAATGATAGATATTGTTTGTTAGTTTTTTCTTAATTTCTGTACCTAATGCAAAGACTACAATATGTTTACATTTTAAGTTCAACAAATTGTTGGACATTAAGTGAACTAAAAAGGCATTAGTTGATAGTTGATAGATTTTATAGTGTTCTCACCATGAAACACATGCATAAAACTTGGGAATTCACTGTATACACATATTCCTAATCTGATCTCATACACTATTAATGTACTCGTGATACAAGAAACCCTGCACCAGCTGAAATACACCACTAAACACACTTCAGCATGCCATGTTATATAAGCATCCGGCAAATCCTTATAATCCTAATATGGCAGATTTCTAGAACCATTGCGATTTCAGAATCATTCTAAGCAAAATGTGAGATTATGGGCCTCGTGTAAAATGAACACACTGACCTCAGGTAGGAAGGAAAAAACACAATCTGCTTATTATGTCAAAAATAGATGGAAAGCATTGAGATAAATAAAGAGCAAATGAAGAAACAGTGAGCTGTTTGTCAGATTTTGAAGGGTCCTAATAATCTCATGTCTGCTTTAATATTTCAGAATTGATCTGCGCGGTTTCAAACTGTGTTCAGCTCGGAATTCTTATAAAAATGCTAGCAATATTCATTTAATACTTCCATGCTTTTCCATCACTAACTCACTCATTCACAATCCTTCAGCTTAGTCCCTGATTTATCAGTGGTCACCACAGAGGAATGAACCACCAGTTACTGTGATGTTTACATATTACATATGTTACATATTTTTTTTCAGTGGATGCTCTTCCAGTCACAAAGCTAAGGTGTTTGCTATGGTGTTCCTAATACATATTATTATATTACTAGAATATTTGTATTCCTTTTTTTAGGATAGGAACTATAATAGTAGAGGATGTTACTTATTAGCTTGTTTGTCAGCCATTTGGTTACTAGCATGTTGCAATGCAAATGTTAGTATGTATCATCAAATTGCTTATTTGATACACTACCTGACAAAAGTCTTGTCGCCTATGCAATTTTTAGAAACAACATTAATTAGGATAGTAAGGTCTTACTTTGCTTAGACAAAAGTCTTGTCTCTTAACAGAAATAATGTACAGTATAGAATATAAAATCATGGTGCAGAGGAAAAAGAATTAATTCTGCAGTATTTGTGATGATTGGGATGCAGTTCAACAGATGATTAAGCGAAAAAATCTACCTTCTGCCACTTTTCCAAATGATCAACTAGAAGTCAAGTTATTATTTGTTGCTCTTACAACTGGGATTGACGACAAGACTTTTATCAGGTAGTGTAGATAGATAGACACTGTGCTTATTAGAATGTAGTTTATCGGTAGCTTCTCAAACATATATAATAAAGAAAAAAAGTTGCAAATGAAACAAAAATTATAAGACTGCATTTTTCTTAAATATACCTAAAGTGACTACACAGTTATACTAAATGCAGCAACTGCTTTCATAAGATTCCCAATGAGTGTGGAAATCATATTATCTGTGGCTAATGGAAGTTTCCAAAATGCATCATTTTTGTGTGGACTGTAAATCAAAAGCACAGCTCCTAACAAACAACAGAACATGAGTTTATCTCTGAGGGAATCTACCATGTGTTTGTGTGTGTGTGTGGATCCAGTTTGTACAGACTGTGAAGCAAATATTCCAACATGGACAGTAAAACCCAAAATCATCTACATTATAAGCAACAGCCCCAGTGAGAAAAACAACTTAAACAGATACACACAAACTTTACTGTTAAGTTGAGAAAGCCGGAAGTAGTTTTAAGAGCTAGATTTGTTAAAAACTTTTTTAGTAGTCTTTCTAGGAGAGTAGCTAGCTAGGATTTTGTTTATGGTTGCTAATGTATGTTGAGTGGTTATTAAGATGTTAAGATGTGATCACTAGTTTGTTGCTATGCAGTTGCAAGGAGTTTGCTAGGGTGTTGCTATGTGTTTTCTAGAGTATTCAGGATGGTTGCTAGGTTGTTGTTATTTGGTTGCTAGGTTGGTCTGAATGCTTACAGGAATCTTGTACCTATTATAATTTCACATTTCAGATAATATGCTGGTTACAAGAATGGATTAGCAGTAGTTTAACAGGACAACATAATAATCAAATTAAAAACATCAACATTTAAGATTTAACTCTAGATAGATATATGGCATTGTTATGAGGAGGGTATTTGTTTGCTAGGTTGTATGGAATTGTTTTAAAGATTTCATATGCAGTTGCTGCTTGATTCTGATTGGTCAGTGACAACATTCCAACGTATGATATTCCCCAATAACATCAGATTAAACTAATGACTAAGGTTTGTGTATCATCTTGACAGCTGAATATATTGACTGTTAACAATTTCCTGTAGAATCTACAGTAACTTACTGGCAGCAGTTCGCCAGTAACTTACTGTAAATCAATTACAGCAAAATACTGTATCTACATTTACAGCGCCATTTATCTTGCTCTATATGTATTTACAGTACTGTATATCTTTACTGTAAAATATACAGTCATTTTCACAATGCTTTAAAATACAGTAACACACTGCATAACTGTCTTACAGTAAAATACAACTAATATTACAGTTAAATACTGTGTAATTTACAAAAATGGTTAACAGGGTTCATATATTTATGCTTATATGTCAGGCTTTGCATCAGGCTGCTTATAAGCGTGTCAGGCTTTATTCTGCAATTTTTTTTAAAAACTAGCTGGATGTATATTATCCCTCACTTATCACATTGCTTGCATGCTTCAGATGCTAACAAGACTTTGGATACAATTCTCAAGTCAAGCCAAGTCAAGTTGATCTTTATTGTCATTACGCTCCATTGTGGACATAAAGTGGAACTAAATGATGTCAGAATTAAAATGTTAAAACTGTGTGACTGTTATAGGTTAAGAGCTCAGCTCAGCGATGGACTGTCATCATGTATGTGCAGAACAGCTTGTTGTAAATCCTGCAAGAGGCAGGGGCACACGGGTTACACGAGATTACAGGCATACTAATCGGGTTTATTCTGATATCTGTAATCAGATCCTCTGCTCAGATGCAAAGAGTCTCTTTCTTCACCTCTGCTGTCTTGAATTTTGTGCAGTCATCATAAACCATGAATCTCAGATCATTTGAACAGGTCCGCGCTGTCAAAAATCTCTCTCTGAATGACTGATGGAGACTTGAGACTATAGCTTATAAAATAGCAATAGCAATCCATTGGAATTTAAAATCTGAGCTGTCTGCATGGAGATGGAAGAAAAGAGGGTATATACAGTTGAAAGCAAAATTATTAACCCTCCTGTAAAAAGATGTTTAACTGAGAGGTTTTCTCTACACATTTTTTAACAAAAAAAATGTAATAACTAATTTCTGATTACTAATTTCCTAGTGGGCCTCACAGTGGTGCAGTGGGTAGCACGTTCGCCTCACAGCAAGAAGGTCGCTGGTTCAAGCCTCGGCTGGGTCAGTTGGCGTTTCTGTGTGGAGTTTGCATGTTCTCCCTGTGTTGGCGTGGGTTTCCTCCGGGTGCTCCGGTTTCCCCCACAAGTCCAAAGACATGCGGTACAGGTGAATTGGGTAGACTAAATTGTACGTAGTGTATGAGTGTGAATGGGTGTGTATGGATGTTTCTCAGAGATGGGTTGCAGCTGGAAGGGCATTCGCTGCGTAAAACATATGCTGGATAAGTTGGCGGTTCATTCCGCTGTGGCGACCCCAGATTAATAAAGGGACTAAGCCGAAATGAAAATGAATGAATGAATAATTTACTAGTTTATTTTGTCTTTTTTATGATCACAGTACATCATATTTTACTTAGCAGGATACTAATATTCAGCTTAAAGTGCAATTCCTATGTTTAAATGTTGTATATAATATTAACCTTAGCTATTTTTATTTTTTTTAAACATACTAAAAATACATTATAAAAATATAATAAGAAATACTGAAATTTCACAGGAGGGCTAATAAATAATTAATTATGTTTTCCACTGTATACTGGCTTAGGATGTTATGGAATAGCATTTTAAAAATCTGTTATAGATGTGAATTTATTAAAGATACTAAAAATTGCAATTCAGATCACAATGAAAAAAAATTAATAGGTATTTTTTGTCATTCATTTCAAGCACAATATCGGGCATGTATTCATAACAAACAAAGATTGAGTGTCATGAGTGTGGAATCATGGGAGTTGTCTTCATTACTAAAAATAAAAATAATAATCTTACATATTGTATAATATATTGTACAATTATAATGTTATATTATGTTATATTATATTATATTATATTATATTATATTATGGCAGCACGGTGGCGCAGTGGGTAGCACAATCGACTCACAGCTAGAAGGTCGCTGGTTCGAGCCCTGGCTGGGTCAGTTGGCATTTCTGTGTGGAGTTTGCATGTTCTCCCCGTGTTGGCGTGGGTTTCCTCTGGGTGCTCCGGTTTCCCCCACAAGTCCAAAAACAAGTGGTATAGGTGAATTGGGTAAGCTAAATCGTCCGTAGTGTATGAGTGTGAATGGGTGTGTATGGATGTTTCCCAGTGATGGGTTGCGGCTGGAAGGGCATCCGCTGCGTAAAACATATGCTTGATAAGTTGGCGGTTCATTCCACTGTGGCGACCTCAGATTAATAAAGGGACAAAGCCGTAAAGGAAATGAATGAATGAATATATTATATTATATTATCAGTTCATCAACTCATTCCTTTACGCCTGAGACTTAATCAGCCTCCTCCATTGCCTCTGAAGAATGGCATATCCACTTATGTTAGCATGCAGACTCAAATTAAAACATTGTTCCTTCCTGACGTTTCTATTATTGCTTGCTTGGCTCTGTATTGCTTAGACATAATCTGTGTTTTAAAAAGTGCTATAGAAATAAAAGGGTCTTGTCTCTGTCTTCACTCACACTGCTGTCGCTTCTGTCCTCTGACTCCATTCCGGACCACATCTTGTCACCACCTCTCCACTTTTTTCTCCACCCTGAAAAGAAACTACTGTGTCTTTCATTAAAAGTTAATTTTTATATTTGATTAAGTGAAAAAAAGGTGTCTGATACTAATTCATGATATTAAAACCATCAGTTTTCATTTCATCTGACCATCTGAAAAAAAAGGTACTGCTTATGTGCTATTGCTTTTATGTATTTCTAAGGTGAGTTTGATTACCATCTGTGGCATTTATAGCCATGCTGAAAGCAGACGTTTACCTGAGATCTTGGAAATAAAATAACTAGCAATAACAGGGCTCTAAAATCCACCAGGGCTGAGCACCTCAGCAAACTGATAGAAAATAATCATAACAATCCTAGATTCTTATTTAACACCATTGGTAAGTTAACAAATAATCGGTCATCTTTGGAACAAAATATCCCACCGCACATTAGTAGTGATGACTTCATGAATTTCTTCAGTGATAAAATAGAAGGCTTCAGACAGAAAATAGAAAATGTTAAACTTTCTGCACCACATTATACTCCAGATCCATTAAACATTCCACTGAATCAAAATAATCTACAGTGCTTCAAAATTATAGAACAGGAAGAGCTAGAAAATCTTATAAATGGTTCTAAACCAGCTACATGTATGTTAGACTCAATTCCAACAATATTACTGAAAGAGCTGATACCTGTAGTAGGAGAACCTCTTTTTAATGTTATTAACTCTTCTTTATCTTTAGGCCATGTCCTTTCAAATCCTAGCTAGCTGTTATTAAGCCTATTATTAAAAAACCACAACTGGACCCCAGCAACTTAGCTAATTATAGGCCTATTTCAAATCTTCCATTTATGTCTAAAATACTAGAAAAAGTAGTTGCTGCCCAATTATGCTCCTTTCTGCAGATGAACAATGTTTTTGAAGTGTTTCAGTCAGGTTTCAGGCCTCATCACAGTACAGAAACCGCATTAGTGAAAATAACCAACGATCTACTCTTAGCTGTTGAACAAGGGTGTATCTCGTTATTAGTTTTACTTGATCTTAGTGCTGCATTTGACACCATCAACCAAAAATATCCTCATAGATTGCTTAAATTCTACAGGTGTCCAGGGACAGGCTCTACAATGGTTTAAGTCATTTGTGAATATAAATGGACAGCTTTCACAAATCAGGCCAGTAAAGTATGGGGTGCCTCAAGGATCAGTTTTAGGCCCTTTGCTGTTACGATATCCATGCTACCCCTAGGAGACATTATTAAAAGACACAGGATCAGCTTTCACTATGCAGATGATACCCAATTATATATTTTAACAAAACCTGATGAGACATCATCTGAACTGTCTAAGCTAACTGAGAATATTAAAAATGTTAAAGACTGGATGACCAACAATTTTCTTCTCTTAAATTCAGACAAAACTTGTTAAGAATTATTACTTATTGGGCCTAAATCCTGTACACAGCAGGTCTCACAACTCGACCTGCAATTAGAGGGATACAAAGTTAGCATTAGCTCTACTGTAAAAGATCTGGGTGTTATATTAGACAGCAATTTAACTTTTGAAAATCATATCTACCATGTCACAAAAACCGCCTTCTTTCATCTGAGAAATATCGCTAATTTACGAAATATGCTATCCATCTCAGATGCAGAAAAGCTAGTTCATGTTTTTATGACCTCTAGGCTGGATTACTGTAATGCTCTGTTCGCTGGTTGCCCAGCATCCTCTGTTAATAAACTTCAGCTAGTACAAAATGCAGCTGCCAGAGTTCTTACCAGGTCTAGAAAATATGATCATATCATACGCTGGCTGCCTGTTAAGTTCCGTATTGATTATAAAATATTGCTTCTCACCTATAAAGCTTTAAATAATCTCAATAATAACAATGTCTGAGGCTCAGACACACTCTCTCAGTTTAAAACTAGATTAAAGACTATATTTTTAGTAAAGCATACACTCCGTGCATCGCACAACGGTATGATGCATGAGTGTGCTCCACACAGGTGATCTGGCTTGACAACCAGCTGTAGAACACACTCCTTCTGTCTTAATGCACCAGACATTGTGTTAGAAACTCTCATATGCTTTATATGTTTGTTTCTACATGTGTTTATATAACTGCTATTTTAATTTATAACAATCCATTTTTGCATCTCATTTAAATATACTATGAACAGCAGCTATGCTAATTATTTTCTTTATATTCTATTTCAACCTGAGGATACTCATCCCGAGGCCCCTACAGACTATGCAGCGCCATTGATGCAATCCAAGACCTGTGAAGAGATGATCCCAAGATATCCTGGACCAGGCCGTATCCCGAGCTGATGCTGTGGTGGTCATGGAGGAATGGAGTGCATAAGACTGATTCCTGAAAGGCCACAGTGACAAACAAGTCCACGCTTTGATCCTGTGGGCCAGCCTGACCTCCCGCCGGTGCCCTACCACACCTGCAGCTTTCCACGATGGACGTCCAGCTTCTCCAGCATCCGGTGCCTAGACTGCAGCTCCACACAGGAAGTTTGGCCAGAAGAATAATGATCGTGCCCAACAGAGCCTGGTTTCTCTCTAGGTTTATTTCTCTTCACTTCGTCAATTAGTAAAGTTTTTTTCCCTTGCCACTGTTGCCACTGGCTTGCTCAGATTGGGACTTGTGGAGCTGCACTTCAGTGGATTTGCTCTTTAGTGTTTAAACTTTCAGCAGTAAAATTCAAACCACACTGAACTGAACTGAACTGAACTAAACTGAATTTCAACTCTGAAATCTGGACTTTACAAGAACTATGTTAAGCTGCTTTGACACAATCTACATTGTAAAAAGCGCTATATAAATACACTTGAATTGAATTGAATTGAATAGCAGAGTCTAACGTTACATGTATTTATTATAGTTTAGTTCAAAGTTTTTTTTTATTTTAAGTTCATTTCATTAATTCATGATCTATAACGTCCTGGTTATGTGCGTAACCCACGTTCTCCAAATAGGGAACGAAGACGTGTGTCTGGTAACAGACTATGGGAGTACGCCAGGTGACCAATCACTCTGAAGAGTAAGAAAACAGGCCAATGAATGCCGAATGAATGATCAGCTGCCAGTGATTAGCCATTAGCAGGCTATATCAGCAGGCCGCTAAGAAGCGAGCATTAGAATTTTTTGCCTGCTGAAGAGCCCATCACTCAGCTAACAGCTGGAGACTCAGCTGCTGTGGCAGTGAAGACACACGTCTCCGTTCCCTATTCAGGGAACGTGGGTTACAGACGTAACCAGGACGTTCCCCATCATGGGAACTTCAACGTGTATCTGGTAGCAGACTATGGGAGACTGTATAGAAAACACCACAGCAGCTAAGCCCATCAGGCTCCTGATGTGAAGTTTGCCAAGCATGGTGTGAGCGCACAAGCATCACCAAGAACACAACCTTCCAACGTCCCCTAGGCCCTTTAATTAACATTACAGGGAAATAATTAGAAAATTTAGATCGGGGGTCGTAATGTGCTTTTACCTAGTTAATATAGACTAGGGATTTTAGAATACGACAGTACGTTGGGAAAACATGCTAGTCCCTGAAGGGGGAGGACGCTGTGGAGGCCACCTTATAAAATCTCGCAAATGTGCTCGCAGCTCTGCAGATATCTGTAAGAGAGGCGCCACGTGCTAACGCCCAGGAGGAGGTGACACATCTAGTAGAGTGTGCTCTCACGTTCAGGGGATGCAGCTCGCCCTGGCATTCATAAGCAAGGGTGATGGCATCATCCAGTGGGCCAACCTCTGTTTTGATACGGCACTTCCCTTCTGCCGACCACCATAACAAATAAAGAGCTGTTCACAGGATCTTAAGTTTTGCGTTCGTTCCACGTAAAGGCGCAAATCACGAATGGGACAAAGCAGAGAATAGGCTGGGTCTGCCTCCTCCGAAGGCAGCACTTGCAGGTTCACCACCTGATCTCGAAATGGGGTGGTAGGAACCTTGGGCACATAGCCAGGCATATTCCAGGCACGATTCACTGACCAAAAAAGCCTCCAAATCCCAGACTCTGTTGAACGATGCCAACGCGATCAGCAGAGCTGTCTTCATGGACAGAATTTTTAAGGAAGCCAAGTCGAGTGGCTCGAATGGATCTGCAGACCCGCCAGAACTACAGAGAGATCCCAAGAGGGCATGAGAGGGGGGTGGGATGGAATTAATTGCTGCGCTCCTCTGAGGAATCGGATGATTAGATTATGCTTCCCGAGCGTGTTGCCATCCACTGTGTCATGATGAGCTGAGATGGCAGCGATGTAAACCTTCAGTGTGGAGGGTCAGGGAATAAAACAACTGGCAATGGGTGTTTTTCGGAGAAGCAAACAGGTCAACCTGGGCTTGCCCGAAGTGCTCCCATATCAGCTGGACCAAACCTAGGTGGAGTCTCCATTCTCCTCGGATGCTAGCTGTTGAGCTTGCCCGGAATAAGAATGGCACGCAGCGATAAATATTAAAGGTAAAATATTGAAATAATTTGCAGTTTAAGTAAGACATAGTTGTATTGTTCTTAAAAGTAATTTAGTTCAAATTATGTTTTGAAGTTGTAAAAATGAAAATTATTATATGCATGTTATTATATGGCAAAACATGTCTTTTTCACCAAGAAGGTCCATACTGACTTCAAAGGCAGATACTGATAAGATTAGGGCCTGGTGTGTGGACTTTGGGGGTTTTATGATGTGGTCACATGTTGATTGGTCAGTTTGAATGTCTCAGCATTTGGGCTTTGGTCACATGGTCAAGAGAGATACAAAAGGGTTGGTAAAACTTTGCTCTGGCTCTTTTTCCTGCTCTGCGCTTTTCTGGCTGTTCCTCCAGCTCTGGAGGCTAGCTTCTCTTACTCTACTGCTATCAGGCTCTGTCTTTGGGGCCTATTGTCTTTGTCTCTCTCTCTCCCTCCCCTGTCTCTGCCTCTCTCAGGTAACTTTATTTTACATTTAAGCTGGGTACAATTTATGTCAAATGTTTTTCCATAATTTCATTTTTGATCATTTTATACAGTTATTTTTGTAACTAATTCAGTTGTAACCATAGAGAATTATTGTTATTAAATCATTTAATTTTCAAGTATTTGTGAATTACTTTTGATTTAACATCAACACTTAATTTCTCCATATTGCAATACAATACAATCACATAACAGCAACGCTCTCCCACATTTTTAGCTATTAATACTGCCCTTATTTCCGTTTTTGGTATAAGATTGTAGAAGAATGGTTTGACTAGAAATGTACAGTTTTTCACCATCATACTGATAACTTTTTAGTCATTCGGCAAACTACAGTTCGAACCGCTGTAGTTAAAAATACCATTCCTTACAAAGTGTATAGTTAACAAAACAATATCAGAATTAGCTTGTTCACTTCACTAGTTATGTCAACATTTCCCTCTGGATAAAGGATATTTAAAGGTCTTTTTATGTTTATTTAATAGCATTCTGATGCTTGAGGCTCAACATG
>CAIGQW010000415.1:1418486-1442772 GCA_903798125.1 Danio choprae | reverse complement strand
GTGTGTGTGTTTGTGTTTGTGTGTGTGTGTGTGTGTGTGTGTGTGTGCATGTGTGTGTTTTAAATAAAGATTTTATTTATATAAATAAATTATTTATATATAAATCTTTATTATTTAATTATTTAATTATATCTATTATTTATTTATATACATTTATATAATTATTTATTTATATAAATAAATTCACTATATGTGAGCTAAAATCCGACATTAGTGGTAGTGTTAACATCTTTACTAAATTAACACTTGTTTCAGTCTACTTTAGTATTGTCGGTGTTCTGTCGTGTCCATGTGCTTTTGTTGTTATTATGTGCTCCCTTTGTTCTGTTTCCCGCCATCGTCAGTGTTCATTAGTTTCACCTGTGTTCATCCCCTGTGTCTCCTTAGTTAATCATCATCCCCTTGTATTGATACCCTTCTGTTTGTGTCCTTCGTGGTCCAGTATTGTATTGTCAACCTCGATGTCCAGTCTACGTGTCCTGTCTCACCCAATGCCTGAATGCCGTAAGTGTTTGTAAATAAATCCGTGTTTCGTTATATCCCGTGTTCCTGTGCTTCATGTTACCCAGCGAGTGCGTGACAAGTATGATAGAAAAACATTTGAAATGAAGAGTTTAAATGTAATTTTTAAATAAATCTGAAATGGCTAAAAATGGCTGAAAGTAAAAAATAAATGCTTAATTAAAAATCAGCTTATTCAAATAATTCATTGCGGGGTTTACATGCAAACCAATAACTCAACAAAGTAAATTGCATTTAAGACTTCATTCATAAATCATTTTATTTTGGAGTAGTCAAAATGTATTAATTTGCATAGCTAACTCTAGTTGTTATTTAAGTTGTCATATGAAAAAGTCATAAATGTGTTCCGATTTGTTTGGTGAGATGTCTTAAAAGTAATAATGTAAATAATATTGTAAATGTAAAAATAATATTGTAAATATTTATAGATATAATTTTAATAAATATAATGTAAATAAGTTAAGTTTATTTTTAAACTAATTTTATAATCACACATGCTTATGATTTACCACAGCTGGTCCCGCATTAGCTAACATATGATTTACCAATCAGATGAATTCTAACACACTATTAATAATGTCCTGGTTTTGTACGTAACCCACGTTCCCCAAATAGTGAACCGAGACATGTGTCTTATACCAGACAGGAGTACGTCAGACAATCACTCTGAAGAGTAAGAAAAACGGGCCAATGAATGCCAAAATGAATTGGCAGAGCTCAGCTCCACAGCTAACATTGACTGAAGAGCGAACACTAGAATTTGCCTGCTGAAGAGCCGATCACTCAGCTAACAGCTGGAGACTCAGGTCCTGTGGCAGTGTAGACACACGTCTTTGTTCCCTATTTGGGGAACGTGGGTTACGTACGTAACCAGGATGGTTCCCATCATGGGAACTACAACGTGTGTCTGATACCAGACATATGGGAGAGTGTATGGAAAACGCCACAGCAGCTAAAACCATCACCTTCCTGATGTGCAGTTTGCCAAGCGTAGCGTGAGCCCACAAGCATCACCAAGAGCGAAACCTTTCAACGTCTCCTGGGCCCTTAAATTACCAATACATGGGAATAATTAGAAATTTAGATCAGGGGTCGTAATTGCGCTTTTACCTAGCTAATGTAGTCCAGGTATTTTTAGCATACGACAGTACGTTGGGAAAGCGTGCCAGTCCCCGATGGGGGAAGATGCTGCAAAGACCACTTGCTACCCAAGAGGGGAGACTTGAAGGTAATAGAGAATGTAGACTAGCCCTTATGAGGGGGAGTGCTACATATAATAAGCTGGTTAGCGGTAAGGGAAGACATGGGTCTGCCTGGTCAGGGGGAACACTCCGTGGCTAAAATAAGCATGTGGGGTTTCCAGGGGGGACCGCGCATAGCTGGCACCAAACCTCAGCATGTGGGTAGACCAAATGGGCATACCAGACATCACACTGAGCCAGGCATTCGACTCCTCCGCTGAGTAAGGTGCTGGGGGTCTCAGAAAAATTCTTTAGGGTTCACCAGGTGGGAAACTTACTAGAAGAATAAAAAAGACGCATATATCGCCGGGTTAGGGAGCATGGCGCAGTCCAATACATAATACCAATACCCAATAATCAGGAGGAAATAGGCTCCACTCTAAGATTATAAAATCTTGTGAATGTGTTAGGTGTCACCCAGCCCGCAGCTCTGCAGATATCTGTGAGAGAGGTGCCGCATGCTAATGCCCAGGAGGAGGTGACACTTCTAGTGAAGTGTGCTCTCACGCCCTGGCATTGGTAAGCAAGGTCAATGGCATCAACTATCCAGTGGGCTAACCTCTGTTTTGATATGGCACTTCCCTTCTGCCGACCACCGCAACAGATAAAGAGCTGCTCACAAGATAGCAGTGAATAGGCTGGGTCTGCCTCCAAAGGCAGTGCTTGCAGGTTCACCACCTGATCTCTAAATGGGGTGTTAGGAACCTTGGGCACGTAGCCGGGCAATTCCAGGCACAATTTGCTGACCGAAAAAGCCTACAAAACCCGAATCTCTTAAACGATGCAAATGCGATGAGCAGCGCTGTCTCCATTGACAGAATTTTCAGAGTCGAGTGGCTTAAATAGATCTCTCTGCAGACCCGTCAGGACTACAAAGAGATCCCAAGAGGGCATGAGAGGGGGGCGGAATGGATTTAATCACCGCGCACCTCTGAGGAATCGGATGATTAGATTATGCTTCCCAAGCGTGTTGCCATCCACCGCGCCATGATGAGCAGAGATGGCAGCCACGTAAACCTTCAGTGTGGAGGATGACAGCCTACGCTCCAGCTTATCCTGAAGGAAGGATAACACAATGCTAATCTGACAAGTTCGAGAGTCTTCTTGGTGGGAAGCGCACCATTCAGTGAATAGACTCCACTTCAAAGCATAGACATGCCTCATAGAGGGTGCTCTAGCTTGAGTGATGGTGTTAACCACCGAAGCCGGTAAGTCACCTAAGTCTTCCGTGCTCCATCTATGGACCACACGTGGAGGTTCTAGAGATCTGGGCGCGGGTGCCAGAGGGTGCCCCGTCCCTGGCAGAGGAGGTCTTCTCTCAAGGGAATGTGCCAGGGAGGGGCAGTGGCGAGGAATGTGAGTTCAGGAACCCAGGTACGGTCGGGCGCAACAAACAAGACCAAGAGTCTGTGCGATTAGGCTCACTGGGGGGAACGCATATTTGCGCATACCCGGTGGCCAGCTGTGAGCCAGCGCATCCGTGCCTAGGGGAGCCTCGGTCAGGGAGTAAAACAACTGGCAATGGCCGTTTTCGAGAGGTCAACCTGGGCTTCCCCGAAGCGCTCCCATATCAGCTGGACCGAACTGGGATGGAGTCTCCATTCTCCTTGGAATGCTAGCTGCCGTGAGAGTGCATAGGCTGCACAGTTGAGCTTGCCCGGAATATGAATGGCATGCATCGAACTCGGCCGCGTGTGACTCTAGAGGAGCAGACAGCAAGCGAGCTAAGACATGCGACGGGAACGTATACCACCCATATGGTTGATATAAGCTACCGTTGCCATGCTGTTCGTCCTGACCAGCATGTTTTTCTGTTCTAAAACCGGTAAAAAGCGGCGGAGAGTGAGAAACCCTGCCAACAGCTCCAGGCAGTTGACATGCCAATGGTGAGGTCCGGACCAAGAACTCGCTGCTGCATGCTCGTTGCACACGGCCACCCAGCAAACTGTATCGTGTAGCCGAGTTCGATTGTCTGTATGAGCCACCGCGACGGGCTGGGCAGCGATAACCAAGCTTGCTAACCAAGCAGAGCGGCCCGAGGAAGAGCTGAAAATAAGAGAGTGTCTCTTACCTACCTCGCCTTGAACTGCTCTTTCACCGCCGAGAACTGCTGGGTAAAGTCCCCAAACAGGCCAGCCTGGGATATGGGAGCATTAAGAAAGCGAGCTTTGTCAACGTCTCGCATATCAGCCAGGTTTAGCTAAAGGGTGGCATTCCTGGACCACTAGTGTGGCCATCGTCTTTTCCAGAGCACAAGCAGCCAATTTGATGTCATGAGAGCGTAATCGGTTGCCATGCGGAGCTCATGCATCAAGCCCAGGGAAGAACCACCCTCCTGCAGTTCAGCCAACTTCTCCGCTTGGTAGCGTTAATAGGTGGCCATAGCGTGCAGAGCGGATGCAGCCTGGTCCCCAGCAGTGTAGGCTCTAGCCATGAGAGACACAGAAAACCTGCATGCTTTGGAAAGGAGTTTGGGTGGACCTCTCCAGGTGGAAACTCCCTACGGGCAAAGATTGACTGAGGAATTGCCTTATATTCCCGGGCTGCTCCACCATTAAGGGTGGTGAGAGCAGGAGCGCACAAACCGGGCAGAACGGGGGGGTTGGAGGGTCTCGCCCTCTTCTTAGCCCCCACATAACACCCATCTAAGCGATCCGGCCGTGGTGCTGGGGGACAAGCCATCTTCAGTCCTATGGCCAAAGCAGCCCAGGATAACACGGCCAACATGTTCGACTCCAAATCTAAGACCTCGCTGACAACCACGGAGGGTGGCAGGTGGTCCGGATCTTAATTGGAGCATGTCAGCCCACCCTCTGATGCAGCGATGGACATCACGTCCCCGGTGTCATCTAATGAGAGCACGGCCATCCCGAAGGATGGACTAGCACTCCCACTCGAAGCTTGGACATAGCGAACTGATGAGGAGTGAGGGGTCCGCGGACCCAAAGGCGACGGATAAGCCCCCACTGTAACCCTCAGGCCTGCCCGAGTGCTAACCGCTTGGCGGGGAGCAGCAGGGGTGACGCACCATAATGCAAGAGTGCGCTGTGACCTCAGTTGCACAACAATCAAGCCCTCGCAGTGAGCATCGCTTCAATATACTGGACCCCCAAACATGTGATGCAATGCTTGTGCCTGTCCGGGGCGAGGAAACCACCGCATCCAGAAACACACGATCGAAACGACATCTTGAAAAAGATGCGCTGCTCAACCGTGTGCTCTCATAGGGAATTCTGCTCTTTTAGTTGAAATTGCTCTTTTAGTACACCAGCGAAATGCCCATGGGACGGGAAGCCCAGATCAACTGCCGCTGTCGCATCTTCTCCCACATTGGTGAGTAATACTGCTTTCTCTCTGGAAGTCAGCTTAGCAGAAAGGGTTCTTCAGTCTCAGTGAGAGGCTCTAGTTAAATTCTAGTGCTCGCTCCTCAGCCAGCAGCTTATGTAGCACTAATGGCTAATCGCTGTCAGCTGTTGAGCTGAGCTCTGCCAATTCATTTTGGCATTCATCTGCTCATTTTCATATTCTTGTAGTGATTGGTCATCTGACGTACTCCCATATGTTTGGTATCAGGCACACATCAGAGTTCCCATGATGGGGAACCAGAGTTTCTTACAGTTATCTTCGTCTTGAAGAATCCCCCCTTCCACCCATACCCCTCCTCCCTTTTCCTAGATAGGGCAGCATGGCAGCTCAGTGGTTAGCACTGCTGCCTCACAGCAAGAATATCACTGGTTCAAGTCCTTACTAGGCCAGTCGACATTCCTGTGCCGAGTTAACAAGTTCTCCCCATGCTCGCGTGGGTTTCCCCCGGGTTTCCCGATTTCTTACCACAGTCCAAAGACATGCGACATAAGTGAATTGACTAAACCAAATTGGCACAATATATGAGCTCTTAGTCAGGCTCCTATCTACGCCTTTCAGTCAGCAGTTTATCACTCCATAGCATTATCTATAATCTGTCATAGGGCCTAACTAAACCAGGGGAGTTCTTGAGACCTACCTGAGCTCAAACTCCACAGTCGGCAGAAGCCACTGCTGTATTGTTGTTTCGCGCAACTAAACTGCTTGGTTTGTATTGCATGTTTGTTTTTGCTGCATTTTCGCACAAGTATAGTAATAATCCTATCTACTTTAAGCAGTAATAAACTGCAGTGGAAATGCAAACAAAGCTGAGCAAAACAGAACCAAAGCCGAGCTGAACTGCACCATAACCACACAGTAAAAAATGGCCTTAAGAACCATGGCTTTAATTGTCTGTTGAAGAAAAAAACACCACCTAAAATTTGGGTTGCCTGCTCTTTTGCATATGATTTATAAACAGTGCCTCTAGAAACCCCATTCCTGAACATAAAGTTCATGGCATTTGCCGCTTCACCTCAGTTCAGCTGTATCTTCTGCATACATAACCTTTAAGCTCAGTAAATAATAAAAATGTGCAGCGGCTAATGACAAAAAGTAATGGGACATTATATATGCTCAAGGTGGCAGGGTATTATTTTCTATTATGAAAACCTGTCTGGCTAATATTTCACCCTAAAAATTACTAGCAAGCATGTTTGCTCTATAAATCTTCATCATGATTCACAGTGGAATCATCAGTAAAGTTGAGAACCTGAGTAAAAAAAAAATTAAGATAATTGACGTCATATGTTATCCAAAACATACGAAGTATAATGCATTTAATTAAGTTACATGCGTACAGGTTTAAATATAAAAACGTTCCTCTCGTTTGTCTGATAATAGTCAGGTATGCATTCTGCATTATTGGAACATTTTATTCATCTTTTTCAGCCTAAGTCTAAGTACACTCATCATATGATCTGTGATTCACTGAGAATTGTCAACAGACCTGTGGGACTTTAAAGAATATAAAAGCTACATTCACCTGAAGCTGCATCAAATACTTTGTCCTTGATTTTCCCCCCACACTCTCCTGTCTGAGTCAGATTTGCATAGATTTGAAGATGGTATGTTCAGAACACCTTTCAAGAATTAATCTCATGGGTATAGACTGCCACAGGCGTACAACTTAACAGTCTAAAACTTTGGAACAAGTCAAGGGTGAGTAAATGATGTTCTCATTATCTTAGTATCTTACTGCCCTACCTATGAACCTGAAAAGACACAAATAAGGTTGATGATACCATCTCACAGTTAATGTATGCTGCTTTCATTTCATTTCAAAAATGTCCTTCCTTCAAAGTCATGATCATCAACTTGTTACATACAAGTGCTTTGTTGTCGGAAAAAATAAAATGCTGCAACGCTTTGTAGATACCTTTGCAATGCATAGATAGTCAGCTTGCTGTCAATGGGGTATATGCACACAGACTTTTAATTTTCAGTCAGCCAGCCCAAGTGCCTCTGATGAACTGCCGCACCATTACAAAATTGCCATGTTTAAGATCTGATTTCTTTTAAAAATCAGTGATCTTCACTGCCTGACTGATATACGATATAAAGTACGTGTTGGACCAGATAAGAAGCACTGCATTAAATTCCATTTTATCGCGTCATGTCTTTAAAATATGAAAATGTATTTTATTTTATATTATTTTATTTCATGAATTTTCAATGGAGTTTCTGTGTTAACCTGTTGTTACTGACACCTCTTGTGTTTACACAGTCTTTCATTTTGTTTTACACTTGAACAACTAAATGAATGCTTAAGTCTATTTAACTGATTGTATTTTAATTACATTACAACATCAATGCTGTAAAAGAAACCTTATGAAATTAAAAATAGCCATATAAACCTTTCACCGGAAGTTTATCATTGGCTGACAGACACCAGCTGTGTATATAGCACATTCTGGAATGCCAGTCAAATACATGCTAATTCCATATATTATTAAACAAAATATTTTTCAAATGATACAGTGCATGCACTCTAAAAAATGCTGTGTTGTTTCAACCCACATTTGGGTAAAATAGGGACAAATCCAACAGCTGGGTTAATTTTTTTTCTATTTTTAAACTGACAGTTAGGTTTGTTTATGGTACTGTATGTTCACATGTACTGTATGTAAAATAAAACTAAAGGGGATTTTACATTGTGATTTTACATGATTTTACATTGTAAAAACTGTCTGTAGATTTGCAGTTTTCTGTATTTTGTGATATATGTTTTAATTTTTTATTTCCTCCATTTATTCAAGCATTTGAATTGCATTATGGGGCCTTGATCTTTCTTCCAACAACTTTTAACCTTACATTTTTAATAGTTTAAAATGATATATTGTTTGGGTTGGTGTTGTATATTACGGTACAAAAACCTTGAAATAAACTGCCAGTGCATTTTTTGTTATTTTTCAGACTTATTTCTCTATATATTATATCTTATACATTATATTATTTCAAACTACTAAAATGTCAATGAAAGTCACTTTGTTAATCTCTGGAGTTGAATTTTTAAAACAGAGCAGAGATCAAGGCCCTGTAATGCAATTCACAACCGTAAATAAACAAAATTCACAAGAGTCAAGATTATATGCATGAATCTATTATCTCTGTATTTCTCAATAGTAAATACAATTTCTCAAGGGGTTCTTGACTAATGTCCTGCTAGGAAACTCATATTTATGATTGCAAATATAGATATAGATATAGATATGAATACCTATAACTACAGTTACAGTTCCAAGATTATCTTTTCAGTGCACTTGCAGTTGAGTGTTCACAGACCAACGATGAACGTTCCAATTTGAAGAACAACTAACTTGTAAGGGCCCATAGATGCAGCATATAAAGACGTATCCATGTATACATTGTCTATGATTCTTCTGTAGATCACAAATTAAAATATGGGATCCTTTCCAACACAAAAACCCTCAAAATGTGTTGACTAACAGAGCTAGTTTGTTTGGTTCAGGAATTTTCAGTAAATAAAGTGTTGACAGCTAAAATGAATCGAAAAATACTTTCGGAACAAAATGTTCTGCTTTTGTTCTTATTGTCCTGTGACATTTTAATAGTCTGTTCCCATCCAACCTGATCTAATGAGAAAACAGCCAGTATACAAGATGGCAATTTCGTGCAGTTCGTATGAAAAACTTTCTTATACATCAGAACATGTAAATACAGGTGTCAAAAATAACTTGCCCTTTGATTTATTATTATTCACAGTGCTAGACAGAATTTGTTGACCTTTTTTGGCTTATTTCTGCATATACACAGAATGATTTTGAGAGTATATAGGAGAGTATAAGAACAAATCAAATTAAAATAAAATACAAATTCAAATTCATACAAATTCAAATTTTAACATTGATTTGAGCTTATATATTTATATATATAATTCCTAAGAGATGTTTTACAGAGCAATGTCATTTTTTCACAGTATTTCCTATAATATTTTAGTT
Organism: Danio choprae; assembly: GCA_903798125.1. Classification (NCBI taxonomy): domain Eukaryota; kingdom Metazoa; phylum Chordata; class Actinopteri; order Cypriniformes; family Danionidae; genus Danio; species Danio choprae. Next base: position 1,433,645 of record CAIGQW010000415.1, on the reverse strand, counting down.
TGACATATATATCAAATACTTTTTGAATAAATGAATGCATTTAACAGGGGGGCTAATATTTTGGGTACGAATTGAATTCACTGGAATTACCCATTGATTTGGCAAAATGTGAAATAGTTGCCATGTGAGCATGTTGTCACACCTGGATCCCATTGACTGGCCGCACACAAGCCAACAGGACTGTGCCTCTGGGACATGCAGCAGTAAAAAACAATTACACCCAGGCCATTTATACAACTCTCTTGTTAACATCCTGAACACACACATATAAACAAGCTCAAACAGCATGCTATGACCCAAAGTGCTGAGTTACACAATGTGTTGTTCAAAACTATAATCCACTTCAGAAATGCGATGACCTGCAGCTCTCTAGCTAAACAGGCTGTATTATGGCTTGCAATATATTTTTCCAAACTCTGCATCTGGCTGTGTTTAGTGCAGAGAGGTGATGTTTTTAAGGGACTTCTGTGACATGGTAAAGGTGCCAAGAGGATCTTTGAAACTCTGCAGGTTTTTACTAAAGTGTTTTAATACATTGCAGATGCTGATTGTGGCTAAAAACGTGCCAGTGGATAATATTTCTGGTAAAGTACATGCTGTGATGCTTTGAGATGGAAACTATGGTCCAAAATCCCCATATTTCTAAGAAACCCGGGCAAAAAAATGGCTGCATTATCATTAAGAAGAAAAAAAGAAAGTGAAAGTGACCAAAACCTTATATAGTATATGTAATGAAGTTACTGGGAATTCAGAAGGGGAAAATAGTTTGTTTATATATTATTCTGTGAGGCGATCGTGCTACCCACTGTGCCACCTCACGGTGGTGCAGTGGGTAACACGATCGCCTCACAGCAAGAAGGTCGCTGGTTCAAGCCTCGGCTGGGTCAGTTGGCATTTCTGTGTGGAGTTTGCATGTTTTCCCCGTGTTGGCGTGGGTTTCCTCTGGGTGCTCCGGTTTCCCCCACAAGTCCAAAGACATGCGGTACAGGTGAATTGGGTAAGCTAAATTGTCCGTAGTGTATGTGTGTGAATGAGTGTGTATGGATGTTTCCCAGCGATGGGTTGCAGCTGGAAGGGCATCCGCTGCATAAAACATATGCTGGATAAGTTGGCGGTTCATTCCGCTGTGGCAACCCCAGATTAATAAAGGGACTAAGCCGAAAAGAAAATGAATGAATATATGTGAAGTTTATTTATAAACTAATTTCGAGAGGATCACGTGCTTATGATTGCTTACAGCTGGCCCGCATTAGCCCGCAATCGATGCTCCAATCAGATGATTCCTAGATCACCATAAATAACCAGAGTCCCCTTTTTGCAGTATCTTCGTCTTGAAGAACTCCCCCCACCCACCCCTACTCCTCCTTCCCAGATGGGCGACACAGTGGCCCAGTGATTAGCACTGTCGCCTCACAGCAAGAATGTCTCTGGTTAAAGTCTCAACTAAACTAGTCGACATTTCTGTGTGGAGTTTGCTAGTTCTCCCCGTGATCGCGTGGGTTTTCCCCGGGTTCTCCGGTTTCCTCCCACAGTCCAAAAACACGCAATTTAAGTAAATCGAACACACTAAGCAATACCATTTACAAGCCCACAATAAGTCGGGGGAGTTCATCGAGATCTACCTGAGCTCAAGCTCCCCTCTCGCCCTGCGAACGGGAGGGAGCCCAGGGCTCGAGGATCTCGTGCGCTCAGGGCTCTCTCCCGGGACAGCATGCCAAACAAGCTATATTACCAATCATCAGCTAAGTGTGAACTCTTGAAATACAGTTGAAATCATAACTATTAAACCCCCTTTGATTATTTTTTTATTTTTTAAATATTTCCCAAATGATGTTTAGCACAGTGTGTCTGATAATATTTTTTCTTCTGAAAAAAGTCTTATTTGTTTAATTTCGGCTAATAATCAAAATTATTAGGCCCTTTAAGCTATATATTTTTTCGATTGTCTACAGAACAAACCATCATTAAACAATAACTTGCCTAATTACCCTATCCTGCCTAGTTAACCTAGTTAAGCCTTTAAATGTCACTTTAAGCTGTATAGAATTGAGAAGTACACCACACAGACTCCACTTCAGGACGTAGACGTCATTGAGGAAGGTGAGGGCGGAGCGCACACAGACCAGACAGAAAAAGGTGAGGGCAATCATCCCACTGAGGAATGGGAGGTCCGCAAGCCAGAGGGCGTTGGATTGACCCCCACTGAAACCCTCAGATCTGCCGAGTGCCAACCACTACTTGGGGTGGTTCGCCCTTTTGCAAGAGTGAGCGGCGATCTTAGCTGCGCAACAGACATGCCATCGCAGTGATGGCATGTGCTGCCCGCGAGCACCACATTAACATGCTGAACCCCCAGACATGCAACACAGTGCTTGTGCCCATCATCTGTGGACAGGAAACCACCGCATCCAAAAACGCACAGTTGGAACGACGTCTTTAAAAAGACGCGCTGCATGACCGTGTTGCTCTTTTAGGAAACTTGCTCCTTATACATACCGCTTTAGAAGGACCGGAGCCAGAGAACGCCCAGGCAAGGAAGAATAGCCCAGCTCGACCGTCTGCCACTGCGTCACGCACTCTAGAACTGGGAGAAGCAGCCTGTTCAAACACCGGCAGCTTTCTCGTTCTCTCTCTCTCACTTTCTCAAAGGAGGTTTGGAGGAATTCTAAGACTCTCTCAGCGTGAGGCTCTGAAAGCGAAAAGGTGTCTTTGCGATGCACGGCAGGCATCTTTATACAACAGATGATTGTAATTGCTGCCAGCTGTGCACGCTGACGCCGCCAACTCATTGACATTTCATTGGCCCGTTTTATTACTCTTTCAGATGATTGACTTCTGATTAAATCCCCATAGTGGAAGTTTTCCACATAGCATTGAAGTTCCCAAAAATAATCTTTTTTGTGTGTGTTAATAATGTCCCTGTATCATTAATGTGAAAAGGAACAAAAGTTGTTGGTGCCATACTGCCCCATAGCTTTTATTTTACCAGTCAAATGTACTGTACGTTTTTTGCCGTTTCATAAAAACGTAGACTGAAGCACATATTTTCAATGAGCCTATGTTGATTGTAGGCTATGTGTTGTTGGTTTTCATGTTTGATTTCAGTAATTTACAATGATGGAGATGCAAGCTATGTGTCATCTGAAGGTTTTCGATTCAATCTCTGTTCTCCACCCATGAGTTTTTAGTTTTGTGAGTGACTAAAATTTGCCACCCTCCACTTAATGTATAAAAGCTGCATTGGGAGATTTGATAAATGAAAATTTGGCTGGATTGAACTCTTGCTGTGTCAGAAAGTAATAAGCCTTTTCAAATTTATGGGCATATTCACATATTCGTTTTAGCATCTCTCGGCACTGTAGGCAGAGCCCTGGATGTTAGTTCTCAGTATTTTTCTGTAAAGGTATTTCCAACAAAGTTTTACTTATTTGCAAAGAGTAGAAAATTATTTTGGCTTGTGTATATCAGGCCATCGAATCATGCTCTGTTTCTTTCACATTATGTGTTTACAATGCTAGCACAAGCAATAAGTTGCTGACTGTAGTTATCTTAATGGCCACCATGGTCACCAATATCAAGTCACTAATATCAATATGACACTGTGACTGATTGTGAAATCATGGAGCTGTCATCTTCATTACATCTTCAGGACTCCTACAGAAATCATGTTCATGGATGAGCTAAAGTACTCAAAATTTATCATGGTAGAAAAAAACAGAATAAGGTTGAAAGCCATTGAAGCAAAATGAAGGCACTGAGGAATAGCTGATAAGAGATGAGCGTGACATGGAATGAAAGCAGCAGAGCTTTTATTATGCTACAATCCATTGTTTCCAGTTCTTCTGGTCATGATCATTTGGGGAAGAAGCAGCATTGTTTTATCATACTAAATACATTTTCGGTTTCTGTTATAATGCTGCTCTGTGCAGTCTAATTAAATAAACAACATATTAAAGGATTTTTAGTGTTTCCCTTTTTTCTATAAAACCAAACTGGAAATCAAGAGTCGTTGCTAACAAAATTAAGGAAGATGGATGAATGGATAAATTTAGAGCAGAAACGAGAAACCCACTTATTTGCCTGCTCTAAAGGAATTCCATGTGACCAGGAAGTGATTTTTTTTTTTTCGAAGGACAAAGGTTATGGTATTTGATTCAATTTTATAAGGGCAAATAATTTTTTTACAAAATAATGAAGTGCACAGATACATCATTTATAATAAGAACTGCTAGATACATATAAAATAATAATAGTACATTTTTATTTCATGGAAACTTTATTGGAAAAAGATTACATATTTTGACTTGGCTATAGTTAGTTGTATTTTATAGTTAATTTAAGTTATGTTCAAAAATGTAACAACGTGACATTTTTATTCATTCATTCATTCATTTTCTTTTCGGCTTAGTCACTTTATTAATCTGGGGTCGCCACAGCGGCATGAACCGCCAACTTATCCAGCATATGTTCTACGCAGTGGATGCCTTTCCAGTTGCAACCCATCAGTGGGAAACATCCACACATACCCATTCACACTCATACACTATGGACAGTTTAGCTTACCCAATTCACCTATACTGCATGTCTTTGGACTTGTGGGGGAAACTGGAGCACCCGGAGGAAACCCACGCAAACACGGGGAGAACATGCAAACTCCACACAGAAACGCCAACTGACCCAGCCAGGGCTTGAACCAGCGACCTTCTTGCTGTGAGGCGATTGTGCTACCCACTGCGCCACCATGCTGCCCGTGACATTTTTAATAATTTGAATTTATCATCTATATTGTGGAACAACTATAATGACCTGCTTATTCTATTTTCTGTTATTGTTTGGATTTATATACAACCCAAATCATAAAAAGTTGGAACAGTAAAATGCAAATAAAAAATAAAGTAGTGACTTTCAAATTTATTTGGACTTGTATTTTATTGCAGACTATACAGCAAACATTATTTAATGTGTTCCTCATGATTTTTAAAATTGTTTGTTTGTTTGTTTGTTTCAAAATAAACAAGTATTCCAATTTTGGTTCTTGCGACACATTTCAAAAAAATTGAAACAGTAAAGCATTTACCACTTTGTAATGTTGCTATTCCTTTTCACAACACTTAAAAGGGACTGAAGACACCAAGTGATGAAGTGTTTCAGGTGTAGTTTTGTCTAATTCTTCCTGCAAACAAGTGTTAAGGTGGGCAGCAGTACGGGGTCTTCGTTGTCGCATTTTGCACTTCAAAATGCGTCACAGATTCTCTATTGGAGACAGGTCTGGACTGCAGGCAAGCCAGTCAAGTACTTATATCCTCTTCCTCCGCAGCCAGGACTTTGTAATGTGTGCAGAATGTGGTTTTGCATTGTCTTGTTGAAATATGCATGGGCGTCCCTGGAAATATGTCTTCTTGAAGGCAGCATATTGTGCTCCAAAATCTCTATGTACCAAGTTTCCTTTGCCAAGGGCACTGACACAACCCAGACCATGACAGACCCTGGGTTTTGGACTTGTTGCTGGTCCCAAAAAATACCAGAAATACTGATTCATCTGATTACAGTACATATTTCCATGATGTTATGGTACTCCGAGCCCAGAGAAATCTGGACACTGTTAAAATAGGGCTTCCTTTTGGCACAGTACAGTTTTCACTGGCATTTGTGGATGTATTTGTGGATTTGCCAAAGTATTCCTGAGCCCATGTTGTGATATTGCTTATAGATGAATGAGGAATTTTGATGAGGGATGAGGGATTGGAGACCACGGTTGTTCAGCTTAGGCTTGTCCCGTTGTCCTTTATGCACTGAAATTCCTCCAGATTCCTTGAATCTTTTAATTATATTATTAAAGGTGAAATTTCTATCTTTTGTTTTTAACATTGTTTTTAAACTTTTCAATAATTTTCTCACTTATTTATAGGCAAACGTGATTCTCAGCCCATCTTTGCTCCTAAAGGACTAGACCTTTCTTGGATGCTGCTTTTGTACCAAATCATAATTACAATCAGCTGTTGACATCGCCTGTTTCAAATCACATCATTTAACCAATTTACCTGATTGCTAGCCCTAAACTGCTCCTGTCCCAACTTTTTTTAAATGTGTTGCAAGAACCAAAATTGGAATACGGGAAAAAAACAACAATAAAAATCATTAGAAACAAATTAAATATTTGTTTGTTGTATTATCTGCAATAAAAAACAAGTCAAAGTAAATTTAGAAATCACTACTTTCTTTTTATTTGCGTTTTCCATACTGTGCCAACTTGAGGTTGTATATGATTCCTCCCACAATGTATTGTTTCAAACTACAAGTCAATTTTCAAAATCCAAAGTTGTGGAAGAACAAATCAAGTTTCCATAATGCTATTCAAAAGTGTGAATGAATGAAAAAACAGGCAAATCTCAAAATAATTGATGATGTTAATAAGTGCATATATTTTTTTACAATGTAGCTCCTATGAAAATCCAAAAACCTATTATATATACTAAATAAAGTTCTGACTACATTCTAATGTTCTGAGTTATTTACATAATTTTATTATGTAATATTTAATTACATAAATGCATTTTAAAAAGTCAATTTAGACACATGACTACATAGCAGAGTTTGGTTTGCTGAAATGGTTATTCTTGACTTTGATTTCTTTGTGCCCAGTCTCATGAAGAAATGTAACTATTTAACACATTGTCAGAAATTCGTACATATTTATATGATTTCATTCATATAAAAATTTCGAATTTTTAAAAGGATGCGTGCCTCCAAACCCCACACCTAACCCTACCCCTCATTGGGAGAGGAGCAAATCTTAATAAAATGTATAAATGAGATTGCACAAATTAATACAAATTAGTCACTGAATCAAAAAGCTACAAATTGCCATGAGAATGCATTAAATAATTACTGTTTATCATCATCTTGACTATATTTTCTATTTCCACATTTGTGCTTCAGTGCTATACTATCATATAAACATATCACAAACATTCCTGCCCTCTGGAACATGGATGTATATATAACACAGCATTAAATGGTATAGCAAAATTTCAACCAGTAGACACATTTCTGTATAATGTAGTGTCATGCTGGGCAGCTCTACCATTGTTTGAAACATCATATTCAGTTTCACACACTCAAAACAGAGTTCTGCGCTTTTGTCCTCTGCCTCCTCTCCTCCTACATACAACTCTTCCTCATTGAATTTTTGGCAAAAAAGACCTGGGTCTTGCCTGCTAGCTTTACAAGCTGTTAGAATCGCAGAAGCCATCTTGTAAATGACCAATTAAATGAGAAGAGATCACGAGAGACCGCATACCTGCCCGGAAGGAGCCATAAAACCTAATAAGGGGGGGAAAAGTTGGCCCCTGACAAAAACACTGCTGAGGATAATTACAGCAGGGGAATTTCTCTTCCCCTCCTCCTTCTTCTTCCATTACAGAAACTTACTGAACCAAACGTACCCAGTTTTCTTTTTCTTAATGTTTTACAGTGTTTTCACATGGTTATGTACAAAATGAGCTTTATTTTACTTAGCCTATTTTTTTCACAATTAAGAATTTTAATTAAAACAATTTTATGAATTTATAATAAAAATGTATCCTGCCATCCTTTAGTGAAACATGTGAGAGTACAGATATATGTACATTCTCAAAAGCTGCATGAGTAATAATATTGGTTATTATTGGTTAATTATATCATCTGTCAGATTATAGAATGTTAATAGGTTGAATTGCAAGTCATGGATATTTTTATAGGGTGTTACTTTTAAATTAGTTTTCTCAGACATTTCTAGAATATTTCACAGATAATCATGAAACAACAAGCAACACATTGAACTGAAATTTGAGTAATAATACGTAGTATTTTCTGACATTATGTAACTCCAAAAATTGTATTTTCTTCTATAATGTTTTAACTTAGATTTAATTTAACATACAGGTGGTATTTTTTGTACATCTATAATTCTTTTAATTAAATTTGGGAAGTGCTATGTGGATAAATGATTCTCAAATAAATGTGGTAAACCAGTGAGAACATGTTTCCTTTAACAAGTCATTTATCTTTTCAGCTGGCTATTTCAGTTTTTAATCATGTTGTTGGTTAATTTAGAAATTGCTTCAAGAAAAGATGGCTCATTACATAACATCAAATTAACATCCATTTTCAACAATAAAAATTATGCTGTTCACAGAAATTTCCATTTTAATGTAATTCTATGTTAACACAAGCATTTCAAATCCTTTCCAAACGTTTCTCTCTCACATCGTGTTGCTGACAATTCATTAAAGCTGACTTAGATGAGACAGAGAGACCAGGCGTAGTGATATTTTTTTCTATTCTTCGAGTGTAATCATTTTATTTTTCGTGTGCAACTGTCACACTCAATCAGCATTCCATCCATAATCTAAAGTGCAATTGCTCTCATGTTTTCACACAGGACAGCAAATACATTTTCTGTCATCTTTCCAGGAGTGTAATATGATGATTGCACAAAATAACACCGTGACAGTGAATAGCCCATATTAGGCACAGCACAGCAAGGAGAGTGTCTTCGAAACAAACTGTTTTGACAAAATCTCAATGTAGATGAAAGGCCAGAGTGTAGAGAAAAGGATACATTTTCAAATGTATATGGATTATTTTAGAATTGGTTTTGCAGCTCAGAGACCAATGAGGCTAATGATCTATGAGGCTGAATTTAAAAATGTGCACTGTTGCCTTACTCAAAGACCAAGGCATGTTCTGATGTATCAATCTCATATTTTAATAAATTAACATTTTCTTAGGAAAAAGACAGTAAAATGAAAATGTAATATAATAGTTAGAATATTTAACACAAATAAAGATAGGACAAACAAAGGGACTAAATAGCAATAATAAAATTACCAATCATAATTTGTTATGCAAATACTACATCACAAGAAAATACTGCAATCACAGTTTGCTACAGCTGAAGGCAATATTATTATCCCCTATTAGCTTAAATTTGATCTGCGCGGTGGCGCAGTGGGTAGCGATGTCGCCTCACAGCAAGAAGGTCGCTGGTTTGAGCCTCGACTGGGTCAGTTAGCATTTCTGTGTGGAGTTTGCATGTTCTCCCTGTGTTCATGTGTGTTTCCTCCTGGTGCTCCGGTTTCCCCCACTGTCCAAAGACATGCGCTATGGGTGAATTAGGTAAGCTAAATTGTCCATAGTGTATGTGTGTGAATGAGAGTGTATGGGTGTTTAATATTAGATACTGTGATTGTGGTAAAACCAAAAACAAAATACTTATTAGAAATTAGTTATGAAACTAAACATGTTGAAAAATTCTCTTCCTGAAAAAGCACTTTGAAAAACAAGAAAATAAAAGAAAATTTCAGCAGAGGGATAATAATTTAGTTTTCAACTGTATATAATAAATAGTGGAGTCTGATGTAGTTTATTAAATTTAATTAAATTCTTAAACCTGGGTAGAGGAAGGAATAGAATGTCTGAAAAATATCAATACACCTTGGAATAAATATATATTCACCCTTAAGCTAACCTGTTTTGCACCGCCTTCATCCATCATCACTGAATCAGACCTTGTATTTAAGGTCATATGGTCGAGTAGTTACAGCAGTGAAACACCAAACACCCATAATTCCTGCACTTCGAGGAAAGTGCACAGTCGATGTCTACTTCATTACATAAATCTTACGCTTCTCTGCACCTTTAAACAGGGATCCCTGTCCAAAAGCAGGTGTAGTCAGATGAATAGATTTTCTGTAAAAACAAATGCAATCTTTTCTTAAGTTATGAACTCAGCTAGTAAATTAAGTTTTAGCAGTCAAAGTTCTGTTATAATCAGGGTGCGAATTATACATTGACAATTAGGGGGGCTTAACATTTTAGGTAATGTTACTTTGTGTAATACATGCTTTAGTAGACCAAATACATATATTTAATTAAATTACATCTAATTCATTAATCAAACTTATTCAAAGTCTATGTGAACCAGAAGTTGCTGGTACTTTTATTTCAGTATGTTAATGTACTAAACAGAATACTGATTAGAGGCAGGGCTTTCTTAATAAAAATAAATAAATATTGCAAAATAAACTTTGTACATTTTGTTTTCACGTAGACTTTGTTTTCAGTGTGTATTCTGACAAATACCTCTGATTGGTCTTGTGTGATTCTCAGAGATGACCTATTTGTGATATAAAATGGTGACAAGTTTGCATTTCTGCAAAATAAATGGATGGCCATGGAAAGCTGCACTTTTTATTTTATTGTTTAACTTCCATGTGCATGCAGGTTTTTATTAAAATACAAATTATATGTGTCATTTTACTTTACTTTTAGGCTATATGTAGGTACCAACACCTATTTTACAAAAAAAAGTGTCTTGTGAACATAGTGGTGCTCAAGATCTGCCGGTTTCAGACTGCTGAATGAATATTTTCTTGCATAGACTGCTTGGCGTGATTATGCATTCACAATGGTATGAACCGTTATGAAAATGGACAATAAAGAAATATCAATTAGTATGAAAACAGATGAAAGACAATTACAATGGCATTTTCTTTTTCAGGAGGAGTCAATGGGATATTCTCTAATCTGTATACTGACACCTTTTGCACTTTGTTCTAGAATGTTCTTTTTTGTTTCTTTTTCTTTTCCTATGTTTTTGTGAGACAAGCCTCTGAAAACATAACAATTATCACTAATATATTATAGCAGGCAAAATATGCCAATGCTAAAATGGGTGATTTAGGTTTTACATATTATTGTTTGTCAGAGGAGAAAGACATTTTTTTCATAATGGTAGTCACAGATCATGCCAGCGGGAGTTAATGGCGCAACTAACAAGCCACGCCTTGACCCCCCGAAGCTGCCAAGCATCAATGTAAAATAATTGGCAGCAAACAAACAGATGCTTTAAATTAGATTTGTTTTGCCTTTTATTTGTAACACAGGCATGGAATTCAGTTCAAATGTGGTAAAGGGTCTGATCATTGATTGGTCAGTCAGACTGTGGATATTGCTCATTATACATTGAGAACACACAGCAAGTAACACCGCATAACAAAACAGGCTACACAGACAAAATAGAGACAGGTTGACTGTCTTATTCCTGTAAACAGAGTGAATTACACATTCTCACTGCAAAGAGGAGGGGGTTGGTCCAGCTCCATCCTTTAAAGGGAAAGCAGTTATGTACCCGCATTAGTGCATGCAAAAACACTGATCACCTTGTTAATAAAGCCAAAAAAGCACTGGACCCTCATCATGAGTGCTTCTGTTTTACTGCCATCAGGCAGAGATGGAGGTAAGGTGAGATATGAGGAGAACATACTCTCAGGGAAGCCATAACGTTTTACAGACATTGCAACTGATAATTTATAACCAGATAAATAAATTCTAATGGACAATCCAATAGTAGACACTGCTTGAATGAATCCATTTTTGGTCAAATAATCAGCATTCTCAATTTTTGGCCCTTAAAACTATCAAAACTGGAGCCATACATTTGGCTGACCTGAATTCGGAAGTCAGAAATGTGTTTACTTTGAATCTAGTCACTGCTGAGGTCTTCGTTTATTCTACCTTGCAGATTAAGAAATGCTGCTTACTGTATCCTAGTAGCAAGTAGAGGTTGAGCAACAAAAACAAACTGATCCCTCCAGTTGGCCTTTTACACATAAACTGTGGGATCCATCCAGTCAAATGTGACATCATAGACTGTTTAGCACATGCCCAAAACTGTAAAATACCTCCTGCCCAAAAAATCCTTTAGAACGTATGTTTAAATTCCACACTGTAAGTGTAGTACCATGCAGCAGATGTTAATAATCTTTCAAGGGAAATTTCCATACTCCACAAATCTCAGAACAAACTAGTTAGAAAAACTAGTCAAGTGAGATGAATGGTCTTGGAAATGAGCAATTGGTCGGCTTAGAGGGATTCCAGAAAGTCCAAACAACATCCATTGGAAACTTGGCCATTGGGTTATTCCAAGTTTATGTCACTTTGTAAAACTCTTCCTTATGCCCTTGGGATCTGCCAATTCATTAACCTTGATGTAATGATTAAACCTCGGCTCACTGAAATGGACCCGAGCTGTAGATTTTGTTCACCTGTAAGCATTGCTGCTTAAGCTGGTCCAGTAATTTTTCCAGTAATTAAGTCCTCTTTGTTGTCAAGTTTCAAATACTTCCTTGCACTTCCGAGGTCTAGCCGAGGCCAGCTGCAGTGCCTCTGCTCTTCCACAGGTATAAGGTCAAGGGTTTTAATGTCTACTCCGACCATGTTAATGCACACCTCTGAGCTGGATTGTCTTGGAATCAGTCTATGGTGACCCATAGAAGACACACCCTTGTCCTCTGGATGAACCAGATCCCTTGGCAGTATTTGGGGTTTAGTCCTGTGGCTCATGCTATAGGAGCGTCTGGGTGGGATGGGGAAGATTTCACACTCCTCTCCACCCAGTGTGGACATAGAGGATGCAGTCATACAGTTACTAAGGGCAAAATGACTTTCTTGCCGCAAGTCGAGTGCAGAGGTTGTCCTCTGCTCCTCCATGCATAAAACCTCTTTGCTATTGTTGCAGGAATTGGAGGAGTGAATAGAAGGGGTAGAGGAAGAGTCCTGATGATGAAGAACCTCAGTGTGCACTGTGTCCTGCTGCTGAATGCTGTCCTCCTCATCCATGCTCTTCACTTGGAGTAGAGGCTCTGAACTTGACATTTCCTGCAAGCAGAGGATGTTTAGGTGGGCTGCAGGCAAACTGCTGACCCATTGATAGTGCCTGGCAAGAGAATTCACCTGTAAGAGGTCTGCCGAAGGCACAGCTGCAGAAACAGAGCAAATGACGCTCCGCATCTGAGCTAAAAGCATTTGGGTTTCCCTGTCCCGATTCTCATAGAGTACCGTATTTGCACAAATAAGTATGAAGAGTCCCACTCCCATAATGACAGGTCCTAGTAGTTTCATCCTTTCACTATGAACCAGGCTTGCTGCAGAAAACAGTCCTTTGGACCCTAATCCCCATCCTGATGCTGTTCCAGAAGATCCTTCCTCTACCGTGTCCAAAGATGATCGATGAGTTCTGTATGGCCAGTAGCCTGCCACAGCAAGTGCAGTGCCAACAACAACAACCACCACCCCAAGTACCAGAAAGGCTCCTGGCATGGAACGAATACGCAGCTTTCCCTGGATTACACCTTCCTTCTTTCTCCTGGAGTGAAGACTGAAACGTGGCAAGCGTTGGCGAGAATGAGTGGCTGACGTCCGGCCGCGGGACTTCTGAGTTCTCATGGCATAGGCTGGTTTGTAAATGGCCCCTAATGGGAGTCTGAAAAGATGAGGAGGAAAAGGTGAGTTCAAGGCTTATGTCAAGCGGTGACGTACATTCAGTAATTTATTCAAGTTCAAGAAAATTGTTTATTCTTCTAATGGTTTCTTCAGAGCCTCAAACATCATGAATCATCTGTGCTACAAAATCTCGTTCTTTAAATTGTTTGATTGAAACAATGATGCTAATGCTTTTTATTTTGTCTTACTCGGACTGTTTGTTCTATTAATACTGTATGGCTTCTATTAATATTTAATCAATAGGGGCTTGTTTTAAATAATTTAAGAAAACAGTTGCAGCGATTTCTCCTTCACAACATTCAAAACACTTAATATACAGTAAAACATAACAGGAATGTTCCAGGTTAAACACAAGACAAGTTTTTGGATCACTGGACTGCATCAATAAATTAATTAAATGTTTGTTTACCCCATGGATAGACTAACTGGTTTTACAATTTTTACTTCCACAGTCAAAATGTAATTAAATGGAGAAAAGACTGTATGTCTGAATCAGTCTATTTTGCCCTTTAATGAGAAATTCAAAAATAAAAGACAGAATTAATGAACAGAATGGAGTTCTCATGGGTCATTGTGGGAAACATAAAAATGCTGCAGAATGATTTTCAAAGGTGTCTGAATACAGTAACACCATTCTGATTCCTCTTGGTGGTGCAACACAAACAAATAAAAATTATAAAGTAAATATATTTGCATAAATAGACCCTAAATATGGCCATTCTTCGATGAAAAGTGGTTGATAAACTGCCCAGCTAGACTTCAAAAGAGAGCATTGTGATTTTAAAGATTGTTAGCTGATTTGTTCATATAAGACAGCATTTATGTTGTTTATTTTCACTTGAAGAAGAAACAGTTGTTCAGAGAAAGAGTAACTGTAAAAGCACTGACCAGGGCAAAAATAATCTGAACCACTTAGAATCTCCAAAGTCCATGATACTTTTAGCAGCGGAAGAATGTGGGGGGAAAACAACAGTTCATAAAAGATCAAATAAATGTGACCAATTCACTCTGGAATAACACACAAAAAAAACATTGGCAGGGGTTTCTCAGTAACTCTGTCATTTACAATTCTGCCGACTCGTTTAATTTGTTTATACTCACAGGAAAGCCTTTCAGTGTTCTGGTAGAGTACTTATATCAGCTAGAACTTGTAGGGCTTTATAGCAGTATTTAAAGACACAATATCATCAAATGGCCAATATCATCAAATGTAAACTATATATATATATATATATATATATATATATATCCATTAATTAGTGTAATAAAATAATAATATAAATGAAATGTAATTCTGGCATTAAATGCCTTTTCAAATCAATGATTGCATCATAATGCACTGCAAAAGTGTATCAATTAAATGGCTTTGCAAATGTCAAGCTTCATAATGAAAATGAGGTCCACATAGAAAAACAATGTATAAGCACCATGCATCTTGGAGCATATGTTTGGACTGATTCATCAAAAGACTTGACTGATGATTTCCAGACCTCTTTTTTCCAATACCAAGTTCAGCTTTACTTTTAATGGCTGTTCACTCTGGTTTCCAAATGGGTGAAATTAATTATACTAAAATATAAACAGCAGATGTAGATCAATCGTTAAATCCGAATTGTGTTGAATGTTTACAAATTATTGTTTGATTGTTTGTATAGACAATCTTTTAAGCAACCAAGTCATCTCCTTCAACATGACTGTTACATACAATCGTGTCTGGACAGTAAAATATTTCAAGCATTACTGGCATTGTTGCATGCTTGTACCGTGCATCACAAAATATAATAATAATAATAATAATAATAATAATAATAATAATAATAATAATAATAATAA
>CAIGQW010000415.1:1392795-1417609 GCA_903798125.1 Danio choprae | reverse complement strand
ATAGTGCTCAGCATATATGAGTACACCCCCCACAAATCTCTCATTTAAATTAATATTTTCCATAGGATGCTTTACAATATTATAAACATATACATTAGTTTAGTCAGTACTGAAGCCAAATCTGGAGCTTATCTAATAAAATAACTTACAATAATGGTTCAAAAATTTGTAGCCCACATTTATATGTTAGGAAAAAATATTAAAGACAATGTTCCAAAATATCAAAAATCAGGAGAAACAAAAAATATATACAATTTTGTTAAAATGTTGTTTTTTGCAATATTTTGCATGAATTTAAATGTATTATCTTTCCATTCCTAAGGATGTTCTGTGACTAAAATATTATTTTAATAAATATATCTGTTTAATAAACCTGTTTTGCTCAAATGCACCAATGCATATATTACCCATATTCACTGAGAAATGGAGAAAAATATTCATTTTTAAAATGGGGTGTACTCATATATGGTGGGCAGTGTGTGTGTGTGTGTGCGTGCGTGCGTGTGTGCGTGCGTGCGTATAAATCACCTCATTTGTTTCAGGAAACAAATTGTGAGGGTGACAGGAGGTTGTTTTCTAAACTAAACTGGCTTTTACAGATGTACTATTTGTATGTAATTTCCATTTTTGACCACATACAGATTTGACTTTTATTCTGGACTATTTAACCAAAGTCAGTTACATTTACATTTAGTAGACACTTTTGTCAAAGCGACTTGCAACTTGAGGAATTCAGCAATTCAACTAGAGGCAATTTGGATAAACGCTTCTCCCAAATGATAAAACAGAAATGTAACCTTTTCCAAACATGCATATGACTTCAGTGTGCATTAAAATGGCAATTGCTAACCTTTAAAGAGATTTACACAATTCAAATAAAGTAAACGTCTAGAAATAAAAACTTTGTTTTCTAAAATGGCCAAACAGCATTAGTTGTTCTGACTTTGCAATATAAGAAAGCCCATTGCAAAATGCCCTTGAAAATGAACAGAATGGACACAAGCATTGTGAGGCAGCTTTTATTGTTTTGTATGGAGAAACTGAATTTAAAAAGACCATAAACTCTGCCCCAGCATAACAACAATTATGGTACAGGTCTAAAGTATACAATTCAAAGGGTTAGGACACCTACTGAGGGCTCAGTCTTTATGAATAAAATATATGCAAGCAATTTTCAAAAAAAAAAAACACTACTAAAAATAAAGCATAAGGTTAACAACTCCAGAAAATAATGAACTGTGAATAAGCAAGCAATTTCCCTAATACCTAGCTTGTCTATTTGACAACAAAGGATTTAAAAAAAAAAAAAAAAAAAGTAGCTTGAAAAAGAAATGAAGGGCAGAACAACATTTAGACACTGACTGCAAAACATAATTTTCAGTCTATTTTCGTCTTTTTTTTCCGAGGACAAAATATCTAAAAACAAGATACACCATTTTGTTTCTCAAATGTAACATTCAGACTTGTTTTCAGACAATATATCTTGAATTCAATTTATTTTCTTGCCCCATCAGCTCATGGTGTCTTGTTTTAAGCATACATCTATCACATTTTGTGATAAAAACAAATTCAGAGGGGCAAAAAAAAAATGCATTCAAGATATATTCTTGTTTTAAAGACGTTTAGTTAGACCGGAAAACAAGATGAATAATACTGAGTGAGAAAGACTTTCAGAAATGGATTTAGGATCGAGACCTTGAACGGGACCGAGATCGGGAATAAGATTGTGAGCGTGAATGTGAGCGAGATTTGGATCTGGATCTAGACCTGGATCTAGATTCCCTCCGCTGATCTGCATTTGGGGGTGTTTGTGATCTGGATCGAGAATGAGCTCTAGAACGGTGTGCTCCCGCTCTGCCTTCATCACCACTCTTGCTCGCCTCCTGAGATTTGGACGCAGACTCTCTGGACAGATCCCTGTTGTTCCCTGATTTAGATCGAGATCTGGATCGAGAATCAGAGTGACCCCGCTTGTTCTCGCGTTTGCTCTTTTTATTCTGGGGGCTGCGGCTCATGCTGTTATCCCTGCCGCTATCACCACCCCTGCGAGCTCCGTTACTGCTCTCCTCCATCCTGCTGCTCCTGCCCTTCGCCTTCTTGCTGGTTGACCTACTGCGTGATCGTGAACCTGAGGCTCTGAAAAGGAGAGAAAACAAAACAAATCAATACATTAGTACAAATGACTTCTATTTTATTTTATTATAGTAATTACTGCCCTCTAGTGGACTTAAACATTAAAACGTAGCTTGTTCCACTTAAAGCATAGTCAGACTGTATAAACGGAAAGACATAATAAATGAATGTGAATTGCAATGCAAAACATTATCATATAACATGTATACATATACACAAAGCACATACATACATACATACATGTACATGTACATATACACACACACACACACACACACACAGAAAATATTTTTTAATAAAAAAGTATTGATGTCTTTATTTTGATTAAAACAAATTTGTATTTATAAAAAAAACAAAACAAAACAAAAACTAGAAAGTAGTTACAAAATGATTCATCAAACTGCACTTAACATAGCTTTATTGTTGTAGTCAACAATTCATATAATCCTAAATTTCTCTTCCAAGTTTGTACAGTGGGTAACCTTCAAATTCACTCATTATTATATTACATTATATTGTACTTTTATAAGTCTGCCTACCCGGAGCGGCTACTGGTTCGACTATGGCTCCGGCTCCTGCGAGACCTCCTGCTCCTGGATCGTGACCTGAGAGACGTGTGCAAAAAACAAAAAAAACTTTAAACATGCTCTCTGGAAATCTCGAGAGCTTTTACTACAAGTAAAGTTCATTTAGTCCAGTAGAAATCTCATACATCGGACACCAAGTTACATGGCATGCATGCAAATGCCAAGTCTCACTTAAATATCTTGCACATTTTAAGTAAAACTCTAAAAATATAAATTCTCTCACCTGGAGGCGCTGCGAGAGTAAGAGCGCCGGCGTCTAGCACCAGGCCGGTCTTCAATTAGCCGAATCTTTCTTCCATTGACCTCAGTGCCATCAAGCTTCTCCAGGGCTCTTTTCATATCTGAGTATTGTCTGAACTCTATGACCCCCTCATTCTTGCGGCCCTTATTAGTGTCAGCATAAGTCACCTCACCAGCCTGACGCATGTAGTCCTGAAATAAATGAGAGATACATTACTGACTAATACCGAAATTACCAATTATATTTATAGAACAGGATTCCTGAACAGGTCTCTGAAAGGTAAAACAATATATTTAGAGAGATGGACATAACATGCATTTTGGATTGTGATAGGGAGTTATCTTTGCTTTTTAGTGGCTGGCAGAAGTTTACTAAGGCCTTGTTTCCAGTGTGTAAATTGGAGACACCATTTCAACCTGGGATTAACATGCGTTTTAATGAACATCTATCTAATGAATAACTATCATGAACACTTTGGTTTTGTTTTTTTTGACTACCTCTGAAAGTGGTAGAAAGTGGACAAAAAAAGTGGATCTCAAAAAATGTTTTAAACCCTGTTTAGACCTATATTTAGCATCACCTTGTGAACACATTATATGAACACAATGTATAGTTGCTGTGAAACTCAGACAAAAAAAAAAGATATTCATGTTGAGTCAGGGTTTGTGGATGACTGTCAGAATGTGGCATTAAAAAAAAAAAAGCACAATTGGCATTCACACAAAGCACAAGTGTTTGATGAATGATGGCAAATTCACGTCTGCATGTGAGGTGGCTCTCACCACAATAATGTATTTTGTGCCAGCTTAAAAACTAAAGGCCCCTCTGTACTTCAAACAAAGAATGGAAACAAATTTCTTTGGAAGCCAAAAAGTAGTTTGAAAAGGCTAAGAGACGATATTAGGGTTGGGTATCATTTGGGGTTATTTCGATACCGGTGCTAAATCGATACTTTTAAAATGCTACCGGTGCCAAAACGGTGCCTAAACAGATACAAAATTATTTGACAAAAAAAATAATAATAATAATTAATCATTATAATTAAACAATATACTTAGACATTTATAATAAGTTTAAAGTATTGTATAAATATATAAAATTCATATTTATATATTTGAATTGCATTAACATTTCTTTTGATCATTAGTTTGTTAGCATGAATGCAAGATTTGCATTATGCAATTAACATTACATTAGCTTACTACTAACCTGTACAAAGGCTGTCATCAAAATCAGTGAACTCCTTTTTTTAGGGTTGGGGCTTGTGACTACGTTTAGATGGACATCAGTAATCTAATGATTTGCCTTAATCTGAATAAGACAATAATATGTATTAAGGCGTTTACATGAGTTAGTTTTTGAACGTTCCTTTCATGATTCTGTTACATGTTATAAGACATAGATCTTATTGCGTCACCACTATTTCTTCCCCAGTTTCATTTAATTTAAATTGCTTTTTTTTTTTACTTTAACTGCAGTTCGGCGGGTTCACTTTCATTCAGGAACATTTCCCTCATGACAAACTGAGCTATTGAATGAGAATATGATAGAAGGAATGGTGGAAGAGTGTTGTTTTAATGGCATTTGATTCCGCACGTCAAATGAAAAAAAAAAAAAAAAAAAAACTCCGGATTTCGTGACGCAGGTGTCTGTGGTCCTTTAAGGTAATCAAAAATCTCTGTTTACATGGTGGACTCTTAATCAGATTATTGTCTTAATCATTAAAACCGGAGTATTGGTGTCCATGCAAACATACTCTGAGAAAGTGCCAATGATGTTGCATGCTGTCAAAGACCGTGCATTCCTCTGCCTTTAAGCTAATTCCAAGAGCCCTCAGATTTCATAGGTTTTCACCCTTTACACGCAACTTTTGTAAAACATCTGCTGCATGTTGCTGTGTCAGAATCCTTGTTTGTAAAATATAGCCATACTTTAAAACACTTGAGAAAATTTGATGAACGTGATCATGCATGTTGATGAAAGGAGTCGCTCACCAAATGCACCGTACTGCGCGCTTTGCCTTCTGTATCTACGCAACAAGAACAAACGCTTAACATCGACAACGGTGTCCGTATCCCTCAAAGTTGTTTAGAATTAAATGTTTAGAGATGGTGTGTCACAACGCGTACTTGTGTGCCTTTGATGCACCCCTTGATGCTTTTTCCGTCCTAGTCGCAGCACCAGTGACACCGAAATGCATATGCTGATTCGGTCCGGTGCATACCGGTTACAAAGATGCAGTACCCAACCCTAGACGATATACTGTTTTCAAACCCGTTTCGAACTCAAAATGAACTGTTTTGCACAGAATTGTTTGAAATGACGTAATTTCAGTTTTTTCCGATTTCATTTGAAGTATACCAGGGACTAATCCTTATTTTTCCCCATATACTTGTCCACTGCAAATATACAACAGTAAATTATAATTCAATTTTGTACCAAACTAAAAACATAAATCCTATTTTCTCTGCAATTCCTTGCCTCAGAATATTCTCCATTCTGACACCATGAATGAGTTTCCATTCTCAATGTCCACACTGGTTTTCGAAACAGCTTGCTGTACTATACTGCCACCACTTTCTACATATACCAAGGCAGTATTTGGTGCTGTCAACTTTAGTAAACAGTACATTTTAAGACATAGTTCACCCAAAATTTTAATTTTTTTCATTTACTCAAATATTACTTGCTCCAAAGTGGTTTGAATTTCTTCCGTCTGTTGAACACAAAAGAAAATATTTTAAAAAAAGCTGGAAACCTGTAACCATTGACTTCCATAGTATTTGTTTTTTCCTACTATGGACATCAATGGTTACAGGTTTCCAGCTTTCTTCAAAATATTTTCTTTTGTGTTCAATATTTTCTTTTGTGTAAGATGCAATGTGAAGTAAACCCAAACTTTGCTAATGAAGTGTTTGAAAACACTTGGACAACAACAACACTATCGCATACTCAACCATTGTTATGTGTTGGTTTGCGCCTGACTTTAATCTACACCTTCCTAAACCAGTACTATTCATGTACATCTTTTCAAAGAATCTTGTCTTCAGGTGTTTTCAAGGAAATGACAATGACTATGTTTAAAAAAAAAAAAAAAAAAAAAAAAAAAAAAAAAAAGTTTCCTGTTTCGGGCTGAAAATGTTTTGTAAACGGCTCTTAGTGTGTTTCTGTACCTTAAGGTCCTGCCAGCTGCATCGACTAGAGAGATTTTCCACAATCAGCCTGTAATCTGTGCGTGTCGGTGGGCCATACCTATCCCCTCCTCCACGTCCAAAGCGATTACCTTTAAAGTGATGAGAATAAGATGCATACAGTTCAGGACATACAAAAGACAAGTCTCAAAACTAGTTTTATTCACAAACAATAATTTAAGTTTAAACAAGGAAAAATTAAAGAAAAGGTTTTTTTAAATGGTAAATACAGATGTACTTATACTAGTGTACAATAAATTACACATTGAATTTTGCCCTATAACTTAGAAGGACAGTTCACATAAACATGAAAACCCTGTCATCATTTACTCACCCACATGTCATCTGTGCAACACAAAAGATGTGTTGATGATATGTCTGTTAAGATGAATGTCTTTTTTTTCCCAAAAAGAACTTACAGGCTCGAAATGACAATAGGGTGAGTAAATGATTGCAGAATAATTTTGGGGTGAACTGTCCCTTTTTTAAGACAGATTTGTTTTTTAACTCAAAATATTCCACCAAACAACATACTTACGCTGTACTAAAATTTGAGAGATTAATTAACAGGGGAAAGAAAAAAAAATGTCAAAAGAAATAAAACTAAAACATATTACAGGCACCTAAAAGAGCTCAACCCACATCTCCTAAACCCTTTGGTATTCTCACCACCCGGCTTAATGGGAAAAGCGGTCCTCATTCACATTGGCTCGCTTTAAGGGTCTGCCCAGGGGCCCAGTTTGGTCAAAGGCCACACGCATGGGAAGGGGGACACCATGGCCAGCAAAAGGGGCAGGCAGTCAGACTCTTTTAATAAAACATTGATGGTTAAATTTCTAGCTTTGACATTATTTTGAATTAAAGCTTTTAAAAACTCAGTTTAAAATATTAATATTGACAATACTGCAACAATACAAATCTGCCTATAGTAAAGCATAAATTTATAATTACTTGAGGGTGATTCTTCATTCAGGGACACATGAGATCAGTCCTCGTTTCTACACAGGTACACTGTTTACACCTTGCATTAAGATGTGTATTCGTTGATCAAATCACAAGCAAATGAAGGAGACACATTTATTTATTGTTGTCCAGTTGTGATTGGATAAACAAAAACACATCTTAATACCGGGTGTAAACAGGACAGAGATTCTCCCAACTGAAGAATTACCCCTCAATAACATTCAAATGATTACCATTCAAACAATTTTGTTCCCTAAAAAGGTTAAATAGCAATTGCATGTTACAGACACTGTTACCAAGCTAAATGTACTCTTTCAGGTTTCACAGACTGAGACTAGACACACTTACACATGCTGTTCTGTTTTTAGATCAACTGAGCCAATGCGAATATTATGAAAAAAACTAAAACTATTGCCAGTTATGATATTAAAATGCCTAAAGGCAAATAATAATTTTTTAAACAAGTGAAAATTCTGTGATTACTTTTGTAGAAGTAACTCAAACATGTTTGAAAACACATTGAGGATGAATAATTTATGAGAGAATTTAGTATTGTTATAATAAAAACTGACAAAGGTATGGAACAACTAGCGAGTAAACAAATTGTGAAGAAATATTAATTTATGAGTGAATGATCACTTTAAATACGGAAACAACCAGTTCTTGTATAATGATTAAATCATAGTAGGCATGTTGTGTACAAAACTCTCCTTCTGAGAAGCCTGAAAACAATCCTGTTTGCACAATCCACCATCTATTTTTCTTATAAAACAGAAATAGTGATTGATAAATAATATCCCAGAAAAGTGAGTAAATGAATATATTACTTCTTCCAGATCTGTTGCCACCATCACGGCGCTGTCCTATAGTGTGCTCCACTATCACTCTCTTCCCACAAAGGTCTTTGCCATTCAGATCATACACTGCATCATCTGCATCACGGGGGTCATCAAACTCCACAAAGCCATATCTGAAGGAATGAACATATGGGATTTATGAGCTTTGGGCATGTAAAATATGTAATGTCAAACGCTCGAAGTCCAGTTTAATTCAGGTATTTCCTGATTTACTTTCTTCATCCACCATAACAGGGGTGCACAAACTCGGAAGCAAGAGTTTGATTAGCTAGCCCAGGTGGGTCTGATTGGGGTTGGAACTAAACTTTGCAGACCACCGGCACTTCAGCTCCGAGTTTGGGCACCCCTGCTCTATAGCAGAATGTAAGAAACAATAAAAAGTACTAATGATTATTGGTTAATATCACAAATTATTAATAAAGAAACTATACCTATTTTTTTAAAGAATCATTTGGTTTCTATAGCCATTTAAAATATATTATGGTGCCAACAACCGTTTTAAAATATTGTATAAATAGTGGTAAAATCAAACTAGTACCTGTGACTATATTTACCAGTTTTTGAAAGGCTTTACAAGAGAAATCATAGTTAAAACATGGTTACTAGTAAATTAATGAAAGTAACTCGTGGTTTACTTTGTAGTTTTACCTCAACAATCAGTTAAACTACAGCTGCTGTAGCAAAAGCACGGATAAAGGAAAATGTACCAAATTTAATGGCGCTTTGTTTCCATTTTGGAATTTTTATTCACACTTTATTTCCAATAGTGCACAAAAAAACAAATCTTTCTATACAAACAATTATCACTAATATAACTTTAAACATGGTGAAGTTAAAAATGCTTGAGACTATATGTTGAAAAACATACCGTTGACTTATGTATGTGACGATAAAAAAAAAACGTTACGTCTAATTTTCATTGTTAATGTTTTCAACGAGTTTTAATATGTTTCCAATTAAAATGTAAATTTAATTTGTAGATACATGTGAAGCACTTTCACAAGGCCATTGGATGAATTAAACATCGACTAGATATAACGTGGCAAAAACCAATATGAACTCTGTCGAGACCAGCCCGGAAACAATGGGGGTTAACGTTAGCCTTGCTAAGCTAAAAGAGCTAATAAAAAAAATAAAAAATTAAACACAACGGGTAAAAAGCAAATTATTTTTTAAGTACACTACTACGCGCAGTCCATTGTTATAAATATTATTTAATTCATAAAATTGATTTTTTGTAAATTAAGTAGAACAGAAGAACAAACGGTTTAACATGAGCGTTTTAATGACTCCATTGCTGTTTCAGCCGCACGTTTCATTTGACCGTTATAAAAAGAAAATTACGTACCCATTTTTTAGATCTACTTCCAGAATCTTCCCATAACCTTTAAAAAAACGTTCTACATCTTTCTCTCTGGCGCGATAGCTCAATTTTCCCACATAAACTCGAGACATTTTTCCTGTGCAGTAGCTCGGCGTGGAAAATCAGCAACAACAAACGTAAGATTCAAAATAAGTGTCCTGTATTGGGTGTTTTTCAAAATAAAAGTCCAAGCAGACATAATTGGTGTGACCGTAAAAGTCCAACCAATTGCAAAGAATTAATTATTATGATAATAATTAAACAACAACAACAATAATAATAATAATAATAATAATAATAATAATAATAATAATAATAATTATTATTATTATTATTATTAACACCAACTAAATTAACACAATTGTAGAACTTTAAATATTTACATAAAGAAACTAACAACTCAGCCCAGCCATATAAGACCAAACAAATGTTTTTGTGTTTTTTTAAGCTAAGACTTTTAGTAAGATTTTGTTACTGCGTTATCTTCTATTTAAGTTATATCAAGTGGTTAGGGCAATTAATCCTCTTTTGTTTTTAAAGGTATTTTGAATAGGAGGGAGTATAAAACTCATCTTAATACTTTAAAATGTAAATACATTAAACAGTAGGATCTTTTGTACTTTTCCATCAGATAACACATAAAATGATAAATTACTACATTTATATTACTGGAGTATTTGTACTGTGTAACATCATGCAATTTAAATTTGTGTATTTTTCTCTTTAATTTTTTTATCAATAAGATGTTCAAATTAGTCAGGAGGAGGAAGAAACATCTTTCATACATGTGAAAACATTTTCACTAATGCAGTGGCATAACTCTGTCAAAATGAGTTATTAGAGTTCTGAGCTCTTGGTGTTGTTTGATTTAGTTAGTAAAATTCCTGTCCTTCAGCTTAGTACCTGATTTATTAGGGATCGCCACAGCGGAATGAATCACCAATTACTCTGGCATATGTTTCTATTCGGCGGATGCCCTACCAGTTGCAAACCAGCACTGAGAGCACAACCCCCAGTGCTGGAAAACACCCACACACTCTCTCATTCACACATACAGCCAATTAACTTTTTTTCCTGGTGTTTCATCTGTCAGCACTACAGTCATATTATGCATTTTGTTTGAAGAAATCAAGAACAACCTGAAATGATAGATGTGTGGATGGATGGATGGATGGATGGATAGACAGAGAGATATAGAGATTTTAAAGCAGCAACTTCCCTCAAAGTCAGAGCCAAATTCATTCATTCATTATCTTTTTGGCTTAGTTCCTTTATTAATCTGGGGTTGCCACAGCGAAATGAACCGCCAACTTATCCATCATATGTTTTACAGAGCGGATGCCCTTCCAGCCACAACCCATCACTGGGACACACCTATACACACTCATTCACACTCATACACTACGGACAATTTAGCCTACCCAATTCACCTTTACCGCATGTCTTTTGACTGTGGGGGAAACCGGAGCACCCGGAAGAAACCCACGCCAACACGGTGAGAACATGCAAACTCCACACAAAAATGCCAACTGATCCAGCCGAGGCTCAAACCAGTGATCTTCTTGCTGTGAGGCGATCGTGCTACCCACTGTGCCACTGTGATGCTGTCGAAGCCAAATTTTGAAATATTAATATTGACAATATTGCAACAATACAAATTTGCCTATAGTAAAGCAAAAAAATGAATTATTTTGAGGGTGATTCTTATATCAGGGACACATGAGATCAGTCCTCGTTTCTACACAGGTACACCGTTTACACCTTGCATTAAGATGTGTATTCGTTCATCAAATCACAAGTAGATGAGGTAGACACATTTATTTACTGTTGTCCAGTTGTGATTGGATAAACAAAAACACATTTTAATACAGGACAGTGATTCTCCCAACTGAAGAATTACCCCTTAATAACATTCAAATGATTACCATCCAAACAATTTTGTTCCCTAAAAAAGTTAAGTAGCAATTGCATGTTACAGATACTGTTACCAAACTAAATACTAAACTAAAAGTCAAATCCTCCTTCCCCCATCCTTTTGTCATTGGCATATTTACAGCAAATGTGTTCTAAAATATAATTTTAGCTGATTTAAAATAATTACATGCATTAAAAAATAGATACGTATAAAAAAAGTGCTTTAAAATTGTGCAAAAGCTAAAAAAAAAAGTCTTACCGCAGTTACATCAACAGTGTGTAATCAAAAACTTCAGCTTACACATGTAATAAGAACAACATGTATATTTTGTGTTTATTGTTGTAATCGTGACTGTATCAATGTGATATGAGTCATAGATTGTTGATCATTGTGATAAACGTACAATGTTCAGCATAAACGAGTACACCCCTCACAGATCTCTCTTTTAAATTCATATTTTCTATAGGATGATTTACAATAATATATGTGTGCATATACATTAGTCAGTACCAAAGCCAATACCGGAACTTATTAAAAAATAAATAAATAAAAACAAATCAGTATCCAAAGCCTATAGTAAACCCAAATTAATATGTTGGGGAATAATATAAAATAAAAAGTTTAATGAACAGGAAAATCAAGAAAAACATAAAGATTTGTTGAAATTTCACAGTTTGTATTTTTGTTTGAACGTAAATGAATTATCTTTCCATTACTATGGATGTTAGGTGACCAAACTCTTATTGTATTGGATATAACTGTTTAATAAAACTGTTTTGTTTAAATGTACTAAAAACTATTGGCTATATTCACTGAGAAATGGATAAAAATGTAAATTTTTAAAAGGGGGATGTACTCATTTATGCAAAGCACTGCAGATACCATTTTTTAAGTGTTGTTTTTGGGAACCCTTTTCTGTTCTGGTTCCCCTTAATATTGCAGACTAATAACCCTTCTGTGCAAAGAGACGTGTCTTTAATCTAAACTGACAAGAGTGGGTCTGCTTCCCAACCTGTATTTCAAACACTTGCAGAGTTTAGGTGCTAAATAAGAAAAATATTTATACAGTCCAAAGTCAATTTTTTTATATTCTACAGTATTACCAACACCTTTCCCATAAGAATTATCAAGGCGTAATGGGCGTGAAAAGCTACAATGTGACAGGAGCTTGCTCGGGTAACAGGAAATTAAAGCATATTGTAACATTTACACAATGTTTAATGGTTACAGTGCAATGTTGACAAAGTCTCCTAATATAATTGTATTTTTGTTGTAACTAAGCACTTGAGCTGCAGCATTTGATACCAGCTGAAGTTTATTTTGCCTGCAGGGCAACCAGCTAATAATGCATCCTAATCATCTAGACTTGAGGCCATAAACGTTAGCATTTCATATTTTAGGTAAATGGTAAGTAGAGAAAAAAATGTTTTTCAAAATATTTGATGTGGCCTTTAAATGGCAGATTGATGTCATATAATGCACCCAAGTTCTTGTCTCACTTATAACTGGTGCTAAATAATGAACAAGTCATAATTTATAAAGATTGTATGAATGCAACAAAAATATTTCCATGATCATTCAAAAACTTCAATTATAGCATTACAAATTGGGTTAAAATACAGATAATTTGTATGCTGTGTAACCTGTGTGCTGTTATATCCTATACATTCGTTCTTGTATAGGAACAGAGTAATCACCATACATGTACTTTTGTAAAACATTTTGGTACAGCATTGCACTTTCCACTGCATGTTCACTGTGCGGCGGTACAGATTCTTAAAAAAATCCACAACAGATTGTTTAATATGCTGCAAAAATTACTACACTTTTTTCCCCCCATAAACTGACAGATAGAACCTTTAGCAACCTATTCCCATACTCACTGCATTGTGTCTAGGGAGCATCATTCAGGACAGAGTGGTGTGGTTTCTCTGTGGTAGTTCATAGATGGCATCTGATATGCTTCCTCTTTGCTACAAGCAAAAGTCGAGTACTACCATTTACACAGTTTAAACCAATAATAAAACAAAAAAATTGGGATGAACACTTTTATTCTCTTAGTGCAGTAAACATTTTCTTTTTATCTTTATATATATATATATCATTTGCATGTTTGTGTATGTGTGCGTGTATATATATAATTTTATAGAGATATATATATATTAACACCTCATTATGAAATGGAAAAAATAAGCACAAGACAGCTGGACATGCTTTTCAAGTAAACACTATTGAAATGGAAAAAACAAAAAACAATAATAAATATACACACTCACACAAGAAATCTCAGTACCAAAACAGTAATGTTACCAAAAGGTTAACGGTAACAAAAATAAATACAACAAACAAAAGTGGCTGTTATACAATGCAACATCCTTTAAAAATAGTCACTCCCTCTCCGATTATAATCTGTTATAAATTAACATCCCTCACCCATAATCGCAAGTCACACAACTAGTACCACTGCAGCAGGGACCAAAACTCGCACTGAAATGAACAAATGTACCAAACTTTGTATGCTCTCCCACTTTTTTGCAAGCAGTTTAAAGAATTCTTTTACCCAAAATGAAACTTCTATCATTCACTCAATGGTTCCAAACCTATAAGACTTTCCTCTGTAAAAATAAGACCTCGATTTGATTAGGGAGAATTTAAAAAAAAAATTTTTACTCCTTACAAATGCTTTTTTCCATACATTGAAACTATATAGGGATGAAAAATGTCTCAATATATAACTGATGCCCCCTCTGCCAACCAGAAATAACAGCTTATTAATCCAGATCTAACTATTTAACTTAATTATGCCATGTGTGCATGAAGGATGAGAACTTTGGTAAAATAGATTTTTAAAACAACGGGGCTTATGGGGCCTTTTTATGCTTGATGGCCCCATCCCTATTAACTCTCACTTTATAGAAAAAGAGCTGAGGGGACATAATTAACATTATCTGGAACAACACGAGGGTATGTAGACATTTCATTTTTGGGTCAATCATTCTTTTAAAAAGACAAATATCGGACATCAGAAGTAGAAATAAATAAAAGGTTAAGTAACAAATCTCTTAGCGTGTTCGGGTGTGTGTTCAGTTATTCACCGTTCCACATTGTCCAGGACAGATGCATTTGTTTGTGCTGCTTTCCCTTTCCGAGAACTGCAGAGCAGCTCACACTTTACACTTCGTGAGCTTAATTTGACTCCAGAAAAATAGACTTTGACCTGGTAAACATCTCAACGAATACTAATATTGCACAGTGGAAGGAACAGTGGGATTGGGGAGCTCTCTTACTCCACATGATTTTTACAGACTGGTCTTTAAAAGTACCTGATTTCCGAAGCTCTTCCTTTTTGTAAAAGGACACGTGTCTAAAGACATTCAACCTCCGCTCCACTAGGAGGCGATAACAAAAATGGCAAGCTGTGAGCAGGGGCGTTTCATATGGGTCACGTACAGTCAGGGAGTTCCTCTAAGTCTTAACAGAGCAGCAAAGAATCATCATCACTAGTTTCTGTTTTTGCCGTTGCCTCCAGACAAGCGTCTGGGATTTGCGCTGTATGGACAATTCCACAGTGTTCACAGGGGCCGTCCCGACCCACCAGCCGTCCTCTGAGAGAGACTGCAGCAGGAGCAAGATGTGGGCCAAAGACCTGCTCCAGACCTTGTTCCAGCAGTGGCCTGGAGCTTTCATCACTGTCCAGGGATCCGGCCTCTGACACAGGAATGAGGAGTTCCACGTCGTCTTCATCCTCACTCCTAATGACGCCAGTGCACCCCACACTCCCTTGCTCCAGCTGCCGCAATGGGCTGTGATTCTGTCCGATGCCAGCTGACCCTCCATCACCGGTGCGCCCCAAGGAGAAACGAATCCAGCGCAGGCTGCGGGTAACCCGGTTTAGAGCACTGACAAAGGGGCTCCTTGCAGAAGTACTAGAATTAGTAGTAGCACACGAAGGTCCAGTAACTCCAGAACTTTCTGAGATGCTTTCAGAGATGCTGCTCTCCCGGCTGACCAGTGGAGGAGAGCTGGCAGACACTGAGACGATGGCTTCCACTGCTGTTGTAGGGGGAGTTTTCTGTGGCAGTGGTGCCATCAGGCCTCCAACTGCTCCAGGAACATCCCTGCGGGAATGGTGGTCACTCTCAGTGTCAGTGTCATCTGAGTCCAAGGGTAACAGTCCCCGGTGAGACCCATGTCTCTCTGGCTCACGAGCTGAGGCATTGCCTGTCGGGCCTTCTTCAGTGTCTGCAGACACCAGTGCAAGAGAACCAGATCGCCGTGAACGTGTGAAATTGAACAGGCGTCTCCAGATGTTGCCGTGACGACCTGTGGTTGGAAGCCGGATTGAGGTGAATCCCAGCTGAGAACGAACTGCCAATCTTAGATTTTCCAAAACAGATGCCTGAAAGCAAGAACAATAGGGAGGTGTTATCTTATGTAATCCATAATATGCAGTTTAGCATTCTAAATTTGAATCTGGTAAAAACATCCTGAAGTCAGTCAGATAGCACCTTGGTGCAAAGCAATTATAGAAAACATTTAGAAAAAGTTAGTTTACATGCTCATTTAATTTACACTAACGGTGTTACCGATTGGGTTCTAGTGACATCATGAAAAATTAAATCCCTTGTCTCATTAAATGGATAGTTCATCCAAAAACAAAAATATACTCTCACTCGAGCGGTTCCAAACCTTTATGAGTTTCTTTCTTCTGTTGAACACAAAAGAAGATATTTCGAAGAAAGCTGAAAACCTGACTTAGGTTCACAAATACCATGAAAACCAAGGTTCACAGGTTCACAGCTTACATCAAAATATCTTCTTTTGTGTCAAACAGGTTTAAAAGAAGTGAAAGGTAAATAAATGATAGCAGCTTGTTCATTTTTGGGGGAACTTCTTCCGAAGCTTCGGTTATGAATTTTAATTACAACAAAAATACCACTTGAATTATTTTAGAACAGGGGTCACCAACCCTGTTCCCGGAGAGCCAAAGTCCAAAGACATGCGGTACAGGTGAATTGGGTAAACTAAATTGTCCGTAGTATATGAGTGTGAATGGGTGTGTATGCATGTTTCCCAGAGATGCGTAAAACATATGCTGGATAAGTTAGCGGTTCATTCCGCTGTGGCGACCCCAGATTAATAAAGGGACTAAGCCGAAATGAAAATGAATGAATGAATGATTCTTTTTGGTCTCCCTGCCTTTCTCATTTTCAAAATAAGAGTCACAACTACATAGCATGTTTGAAATAAGCTTAGATCAACTTGAAAAAACAACACAAAAAAAAAATAACTTCTTTTAATCTCACTAAAAAATATTGTGGCCAATCAAACACAGCCTGGGGTGTGCATTTTAATGACCAGGGTGTGGATTGTCATAGATGTTTTATTCCAATAGGCCTGTTTTTTTACTTTACACACAAGATTTACATGAGAACAAGCAAACAATGGTGTTTGAGGCTCATGGTATGTCAACCCTTATTCGTCGATACCTAGGTAAATCTAGATTTTCATTCTGTGGCACCTTTAAATATATAATTTTCTTGTTTGTCTCCTTGCCTGATTTCCAGAGCAGACAGGAAAATCTTCCACTGGGGGGATTAGTCCTTGAGCAATCAGCTGCCCATATGACGGTGGAGCTTCTCTTCTCAGTAATTCTGCTTCCACTCTAGAGAGCTGAGTCTCAAATGACCTGGAAGAACAACAAACCCAATGGAATTTCTAATCGGTAGTTGACAAAGAGAGAGCAGTCACAGAAGCATACACAAAAATGCTAATTATTTCTTAATGTACTCTGGCTCAACAATATACTTAACAAATAACCTACCTGCGCTCAAACATTCGAAGTGAGTACAGTTTGCAGGTGCAGCCCAAAGCAATGACCAACAGCAGACCACAGATCAGACTCCCAATTACAGCGGCAGTGATGACTCTTGTGGGTACAATTACCGGGCAGCTCTCCTCATCGCTTCCATCCCCACAGTCGTCTTGTGCGTCACATACCCAACTTTCAAAAACACAGCGGTTGTTCTTGCAGTGGAAATTTCCAGGTTGGCAGAAAAAGCAGTTCTTCTCATCAGAGCCATTTGGGCAGCGGTTCTGGTAGTTGCACCGGTCAGAGCGTGGGTAGCAAGCACCGTTTCTTGAGCATGGGAACTCGTCTTCCTGGCAGTTGCTGCAGTTAAGCTCATCCCTGCCATTGGGACAATGCCAGTAGCCATCACAGCGCTGTTGCTCAGTGTAGCAACCCCAGTTTCCTCCACATGGGATTTCCCATGGCAGGCAAAAACCATCTACTTGATATGTAACATTGAAGCCTCGAGCCGCGTTGATTTTGTCAGCGTAAAAGTGTATCCGAAGCTGTCCTGAAGACGACACCACCGCTACAGGGGCTCGAGAGTCAAATGCAGTCAACACACGCAACAGGCGTCTGGGGTTCTCCTCTAATCCATCGTAGACTTTAACGTAATCGCCATAGCCTGTACCATCAAGTTTAAAGTCCATAAAGCGCAAGATAACCTTTCGGTGGTCACCAGTGTCAATTAGCCATGTGCAGTTGCTACCAGGTGGATAGAAGTCAGGATAGTTGGGTGAGCTGAAAGTACCGTAGAAATTGCGGAGCCATTCACCACAGGTGGGCACGTCACAGTCAATCTCGTCACCCAAGTCCTGACAATCAATACTGCCATCACATTTTAGAGACTCTGGCAGGCAGGTGTAAACACGGGTGTAACGTGAGAGACAAGGAAACTGGTTGAAGGCACAGGGCTGGAAAGAGAAGAACGCAGAGGGATTTGGCTGTATGCATAACTCCTCGTCCGAGTTATCGCCACATTCATCCATGGTGTTGCACTTCCATGACTCCGGGATACATTTCCCATTAGCACAATGGAATTGGTCAGGTTTGCAGTTGGCTTCTTCTGATTTTCCTGCAAATTGCAAGCAGATATTAACCTTTTGAAGAGACATAAAAATTAGCAGTAATCTTTGATTATTGGATTTTTAGAATTTGCAAGATTCAAAATGGTGAAATACAAACAGTGTCTATGTTGTTCCGCTCTCTTAGCATGGTTTGATGCCGATCCGTTTGATCTAATCTCACTATAACATCTGTGAAGCGGGAATGACTAAGTTTGGATTTTTTCCAAAAATCTCAGCATCATAGTGTCACTATTCATAAGAGCAGAACTGATTCAAGAAAAAGCTAAAGATATGTGTTCTTGAAAATCAAATTGTATTTTTTTATTAATTAATACAATTTAAAAAACAGTTTACACAAGTATTACACAGCAGTGCCACACAGTGTGAGGCAACTATGCATCCTCTCTGATGCATCTAAAAGGATATAAATAGCAGGTCTACCTGTTATGTAAGAGAGCCTGAAGCCCTTTCCAGTCATGCTATCATCAGAGTGGAACTTAATCCACACGTGATCCTGAGAGGAGATGTATGGTGCCGGAATAGACGAGCCGCATGCTCGGTAACCGTCCAGGTTCTTATAGGTTCCAATGGAGATCCAGTCTAAACCACATCTGTGTGAACTTTGAATCTCAAAGTCCTGAAAACTAAAAGCACATCCGATATTAGGTACTTTAAGCGTGCCAACAAAAGTACATAGGGAAAAAAAAAAAACATTTCCCTGTAAATAATACATAATATAAGCAAGAGCTCAGTAATTGAACTGAAATCAAACTACTCCATTTTGCAGACGTGTCACTTAAAAGAGCAATATAGCAAGACGTATTTATAAGTATAAATAGTACCAATAATTCTGTGAAAAGCGCTACCAAAAAAGAAATAAAATGCTTGTGGGACACGTGTCTAACAGAAAATTGGACCCATCATCTTTAAAATGACATTTCCAAATGGCAGATTTAGTGAGTATTCGTGTTTACCACAACAATCACATCCTGTAGAAAAAAAAAAAAAGGTCTATTTCTGTGCCAGTATCCATGGTCACCATTCTTGGATAAAGATGCAAACAACTGCTCTGGTTCGGGCAAGCAGGCAGTACAAGAACAGATCAAATGCAGAAGATATATTTAGAAATAAAGAGCTTTCAAAGGAGTTAGCTTGAGGTGGCAGTAACTTTAAAAAAACAAACATCTATCATTCCTTAAAATGAGGGCAGAGCTCAAAATAAAATCCAATCCACAGAAATGCTGCTTTGCATTAGCATGTATGCTTTAAGGGCATGACAATGATAAAAACAAACATGTTTTAATGTTTTGCAACAATCTAAATGAGCAGACTTTTTTAAATAAGCAAATCTATGAAAAAAATGCTACAATGGTAAAGAGAACAAGAATTAAAGGCAGAACGTTATAGTAACCATAATTAAGCTCATATTATAAAAGCTTACAAGATTGCAGTTTTTAAGCCTGTAATTTAGGCAAACTAAAACACTACCACTGCTTTTGACCATCCCTTTATGTTGTCAAAAACAATGGTGCAATTAACCTGTTTGCAATGGTGAATATGGCTATGTGTTACCTGATGGTAATGATCTCTCCAGGGTTGGCCCTGATGTTCCAGCTGCAATTGATGCGAGATGGGTATTCAAAAGGCCAACCAGGGCTGGTTATCACTCCACTCGATGCCCTGATCTGCTCTGCCACATCTCCACAGGCTGCACCAACACACACACATGAACACATAACAAATGATTAATACAAGACAAACTTAGTAGTGAGTGGTCTTGTTTATTGCATTGCACCATACCAAAACAGAACCCTGGCTGGTTTGACTTGGACATGCCAAAAAAGCAGCACTCCAAACAAAGAAAAAAATAAGTTATTTTGATGTAAAGCAGATGGGAGATTTCACATCTGAACTAAAAGCATTTTAATCATTTTATAGTGAACAAATTTTTTTTAATAACTAACATTATTCAGAATTGAAACTGTGCTGAAACACGACATTTGTAATGAAGGCTATGTGATACCTTTGGGGTCGGGTTTTACCTTTATATTAGATAAATCTTGAAATCATGTTTACACATATAGCTCACTGTTTTTATTTAGTACAATGTTATAATACTTAAAAAAAAAAAAAAAAGTAGCCTAGCACACCCTTAAAGGGACAGTTCACCTAAGAAATTTTAATTCTGTCACCATTTAGTCACCCTTTACTTTTTCCAAACCAGCTTGAGGTTTTTTTTTTTTTTTTTTTTAAATACAGCTGGCCTGCTAATGATATCGGGTGGGAGAAAGAGTAGCAAGTAACCTTTAACGTTTAAGTTAACAGTTACCCAGGCAAGAGGTAACATGCGAGTTGCAGACTAATCTGGGCTAAATAACATGAGCCTTTATGTCTTGCATTCCTTTGTGAAATGCACCTAGTGATCTTCAAAAACACAAAGTTCCCTTCAAGCTGTGTTTGAGAAGTTGGGAAACTATTGAGGAGGTTTATTTAACAGTCAGTCACCTACATTATTTTGCCCTAAAGATTAACAAGATCTATAACCTGGGTCTGTAAACCAACCCTAAAGACAAGACTCACCGTTTGACATCCCTGATACATATACGTTCTCGCTGTGCTGCGAAGAAACTGCATTTCCTGCAAAAAAATAAATAAGTAAATAGGACTGCTGTGCTGGAGAAAGCAATACATGTAGAAGAAAATCTAAAGGGTGCAAAAACATGATTCTTCAAACTTAATTGGGTGAGCACTGTGCAGGCTTTGAAAATGAAAGGTTGCAATTTTATCCACAGCTGGATGCAAGTAGAGGCAATGTTGAATCATTATCAACTCCATTTTAAAATAGCGCAATTGCAAGAGACTGACCCCAAACACTTCCCACATTCTTAAAGGAATCCAGTAAAATTAGGTTCAAACACCCACACCAATTCAGAAGATACAATGCTTCACTTCAAAATCAGAGCGCAAAGCAAGCAGAGGAAAAATGAATCATGAATTAGACGACTCTTTCAAACTGGCAGACTGAGATGTAATGATGTATCTAGCTTATATATAGAAATTCTCAGTTCAGTATGAGTCTCATAATTATAGACACATTCAGGGGACGCTCCCTTCAGACTTTATTTTGAAAAAAAGAAATGGAATTTATATGAAAATAAAGCTAAATGTATTGCCCCGTGGCCACTTGCTTGTTAAAGCCAGGTCAGTTATTTTTTATCCCAGAGTAATTGCTTGGTGAAAAGTGAACAATTTCAACCAACATTTGTTTTATGTTTTCATTATCTTAGTTTATCGCCGTTAAAACAAGGGTTACACAGACCTATCTTTAATATTTTAAGTGCATTAAAAATACACTGCTACAGGAGTGTGTAATATTTACCATTTAAGATAATATTGTAATATTAATTACAAAATAAATTAATTAATAGTCCTGGGCTAGCATCATGAAGCCAGATTATCTGGCTAGCCAGTTAAGTTTCAGTTTAGTTTGAAGCACTAATACTGAGATTTAGACTCAGCTTAGATGCTCCATAATACCATGGCAACAAAGAGTAATTAAAGTTGAGCTGCCTTCATTAGCTAAAACCCAAGAATGGTGCAAACTTAACTGAAACTTAACTGGCTAGCCAACTAATCCAGCTTCATGGTACAGGCCCTGGTTTATTCACTGCATGCTGAAGCCAATTAGAATTACTCAAAATTTAAGCTATTAAAGCAAAAAAAAAAAAAAGGTACATAATTTCTCACACACACAGCATTTTCACAATTACCAGCTTATGGACGCAATTGTGAATGAAATACTGATTCATTTTTACGAGTCAATACCAAGTGATACACAATATTGACTTAGAATATTTACAATATCAGAGCATAACATTTGTGCTTCTTAGAGCAACAATCCAGAGTGAATAGAATCAATCAATGATTCCTTCATAAAAACAATAATTTGCCTCAGTAAATTAAATGAATAAAATATCCAATATCCAATCT
The DNA here is from genome assembly GCA_903798125.1 of Danio choprae. Classification (NCBI taxonomy): domain Eukaryota; kingdom Metazoa; phylum Chordata; class Actinopteri; order Cypriniformes; family Danionidae; genus Danio; species Danio choprae. The sequence goes on along the minus strand of CAIGQW010000415.1, from coordinate 1,395,451 downwards.
GACCAGACAAATTCAGTATGGTCGAATAACTGCCTAAGATGTCTTAAGAGAACTCAGGGGGTTATCAATTAAATCTCTGGCTATGACATGCCACTCTCCTATTTCTGCAGTATACAGTAGGTATACTATTCACATACTTAACACTGAAAACTCAAAGTTAAGTCCCTGAAGAGCCCTCTTTGTTTAAGCTTGCTGATCAACTGTTGGGGTTTCCCTTACTCGTGTCTGTTGCTTACAGCAGCTGACTCCATAATGGCATGCCGATCAAAGGAGAAACAGCACACATGCAAGCACTGGCATGCAAACCTGGCCACTGCCATATACAACAAATGTACAACAACCGATGGACACGGTGGATATTTCAGCTTATATATATATACACACATCAACATGCCAGCTGTAACATCGGCAACAGCCTGCACAACTGGAACAAATGCAACAGTCCTACTATATTTAAAAATAAATAAAATGTAATGTACTTTGAATGAAAAGTACTGTAACTTTAATATAATTCACAATCAAAATATAAACAGATCTTAAGTAATTAAATAGTCTAGCTCCAAGAATGAGGATGGCCCTGAGTCAGTGCCACCACAATTTTAATGAATACTATACTATGATTATTTAAAAATATTGTAATTATTAAAGTACGACAATCATTTTTCTTAAAAAAAAAAAACATTGTTTCATTAAGAATAGATACTGCGGCTTTAATTTGCCAATTATGTAGTATATCTATTTACTGTATCTGAATTTGGTTGTTGTGCATTCTGTTGATTTAAATGTAGCTGAACATGATAACCAAACTACGAAAATTCAGAGTGCTAAAAGCGGTCAAAATGGGTGAAATTTACAAACAAATTACTTTTATATATAGTAAATGCTTTTAAATTTCTATCTGCTATTCAGCTACCTTCTAGGTGTATCACTTCCAGCCAATGTCACAGATTCAAAACACTGAGGTTGAGCCTTTTGTTTCGCTTTAGTACATATGATATTTCATAGGAATTCTCCAAACAAAATTGAAAGCAAAAGGTAAAAACTGAATTCCCCCAAAATACCATGATAATATGCAAGATGTTAGATAATCTCTTTTCGGGTATATAAACAAAGAGGTGGAGGGGTAATAAAGAACAAAGAGCAATGGATTAATTTGTTTTGTTGCCAGTCAAGATGATAGGATTCAATCATGGAGATGGACAGACATGCTGTAAACAATAGAAGTCTTTGTTCTCTTCATTCACCCCAGATCTGATCTCAAACACACAGACAGGCCATGTTTATTACATTTACTCTACAGGTTAAAAATGTCAGAGGGTTTCATTATGTTTGCAAAACAGTAATTAAATCAACCCATTAGAAAAACCACAATGTATATGAATGAATACCAGCACACTTCTCTCATAGCAGCACCACTGAAATAACACATCACTATAGTCTGCAATTTCAATTATTTGCATTATTTAGCATTAAAGAAAAACTGCATCAACCCAGAAAATATATTTTATCACGGACAGCATTTTTATTACAAACACAACCAATTAACGTTAACTAAATAACGTTACATTAATGCTATTTAGAGTAGCGAAATAAATTCTTACCCATAACAATGAAGAGTAGATGTGTCCATAGCAAATAGATCCGGTTTAAACTCAATGTGTAAGCCATAATAGCTTTAAACGATAACTAGTACCTAGTAACTCTAGTACCGTTATTTACACACTATATTTTAAATAGACTAGCACTAACCATAGACACTAACTGTTCGACATTTCTTTTCGTTTTCTACTACGATCTTGATAAAACACTCGTCACAGTCAAACAAACATCTTAGATAAACGACAATACTGTAAAAAGCAATAAAATCATCGACAGGACTGAATAAAAACGACAATTTTCCACAACAAAAAGCAAAGTGAGTAAAACCACAATCAGTCTTCCCAACAAAGGAGTCGCCGATGCTAACAAGCTAATGCTAATGTCAACCTACACATCTAATCTACTCTACTCTACTAATATCAAACCCATTGATTCATTTAATGAACCTTACTGGTCAAATGCAGATATATCTAATAAGTAAAACAACTAAATCATGTCCGATGTCCATTGCGGATAGATTTAAAGAAAAAAAAAACTAAAAGGCACCAGTGTTTGACTAGCCGGTTGTGCTAGCGCTTTTGTTGTCAGCTAACGATTTCTCCTGTAAAACACACACAAACAGTGTCCTTAAAAGCCTGAGACGAGATCAACACTAATCTATCGATGATCCGACGCGAAAGCGCTAATTCCAAGAGTTTAAAGGTGTTAAACAGCACTAATCCAGACAAATATAGCCACACACTGATCTACAGAATGAAGACATTAAACGAAATCTAACCAACACAAATACTGAAAATAACACTAGACTGCAGGGTTATTCAACCAGCATGATCGCCCGCTCCCCTGGTTGTAAATCCAGACGCAAAATTTTGGCCTTTCCGATCGCTTGTGTGTTGTTACAGCCGGGTATTTACCACCACAAACCACCCCTTCCCCCTCTGGCCATCCCTCCCTCTCTCTCTCCTCCCTTTCTCTATCGCACTATCTCTCTAACACATACAGTGCACTTATCTTTCTTTCTTTCTTTCTTTCTTTCTTTCTTTCTTTCTTTCTTTCT
>CAIGQW010000415.1:1353492-1387795 GCA_903798125.1 Danio choprae | reverse complement strand
GAAAACACTCAGAAATGTCAGCCAGGCAAAACAAGACATTGTAAAGTATGTGAGTGAGTGTGCATGTGTGTGTGCGTGCGTGCGTGCGTGTGTGCGTGCGTGTGTGTGTGTGTAATCAGCAAGGGGCATTAGGGGAAATAAAGTCCAGGGGAAGGGATCGATATTGTAGTGATGGTGTATTCTCGCGATGATTGGAGAAACCCCATAGGTCGAATATGTTACACACACACACACACACACACACACACACACACACCAATTTACTTTGTCCATACACCAATAATTTGGTGTAGGTTAAACTAGGGCACCCATTTGTATACACCCAAACAATCTTGGGTTTTAGATGCTATGAGGGTAGCTCAACTTTAATCATTCTTTGTTGTCATGATCATTTACACTGTACGGCCAACCTGCGCAACTTGAGTCTCTTAGATTTTTGAGTCTCTGCATACCTATACAGCATATATCGACTACAAATTAACTTCACTTGCACTAATAAAGCAAGATTTTTTTTCTTTTAGCTGTCACAATGTCTTGTTTTCATTAACTCAGGATCAAACAAAAATAGGATAAGGATCTCGAGAAATAGAGTTAATAGTGATAGTTAACTCAACCCCCCCCCCCCAAAAAAACCCTGCAAGTTCTGAAAGACATCAATAAAAAATACTATACTATATAAATTCACGTATACTCCATGACACACTTCCATTTTGAAATACAATTTACTGGATTATTTTTCATTGCATAACTGTTTTGGTATGTATATTTTCACTCTAGGCTATAATCACACCACTTAAAATGGGTGTTTGAAAATATATAGATATATTTAATTCTATTTGTATTATTATTGTGGGCAGCACGGTGGTGGAGTGGATAGCACATTCGCCTCACAGCAAGAAGGTCGCTGGTTCGAGCCCCGGCTGGGTCAGTTGGCATTTCTGTGTGGAGTTTGCATGTTCTCCCCGTGTTTGCGTGGGTTTCCTCCGGGTGCTCCGGTTTCCCCCACAATTCCAAAGACATGCGGTATAGGTGAATTGGGTAAGCTAAATTGTCCGTAGTGTATGAGTGTATGAGTGTATGAGTGTGTGTGTGTGAATGAGTGAGTGTGTATGGATGTTTCCCAGAGATGGGTTGTGGCTGGAAGGGCATCCGCTGCGTAATACATATGCTGGATAAGTTGGCGGTTCATTCCGCTGTGGCGACCCCAGATTAATAAAGGGACTAAGCCGAAATGAAAATGAATGAATGAATGAATAAAAGGATATTCTGATTATTTCAGTGTATGGAATTTTCCAGACTTTAATCCAATCCAAGCTGATCTGAGAAAGCAGTGGATGGTGAAAATGACATTATTTCACCACAAGGCGTCAGTGTTCTAGTCAAGTGCGTGAGACGTCATAAATAATTTATATATTCATTCATTCATTCATTTTCATTTCGGCTTAGTCCCTTTATTAATCTGGGGTCGCCACAGCGGAATGAACCACCAACTTATCCAGCATATGTTTTACGCAGCGGATGCCCTTCCAGCTGCAACCCATCTCTGGGAAACATCCATACACACTCATTCACACTCATACACTACGGACAATTTAGTCTACCCAATTCACCTGTACCGCATGTCTTTGGACTTGTGGGGGAAACCGGAGCACCCGGAGGAAACCCACGCCAACACAGGGAGAACATGCAAACTCCACACAGAAACGCCAACTGGCGAGGCTCGAACCAGCGACCAGCGACCTTCTTGCTGTGAGGCGAACGTGCTACCCACTGCGCCGCCATAATTTATATAATTAATACATAATAATATTTAATAATATATAAATAAAATAATTAACATTATGGGCTATATTGAACTGCAATTAATGCAGGTCACTGGACTGGACACTGGAGTTATTTATGATACTGAATGTGCATTTAAAAAGAAAGTATCCTATTATTATGTAAGTATAATATAATAATACTTGTTGTTAAACTGATGAAGATGTTTTCTCAGTTTGTTTTTCTATTTGTATGCGGGTTTTTTTTAAACTTGCACCGCGCAATAAACTCTTTATGTATGATTTGTGTATTTAACAGTAACATATTTCGCACACTAACAAATTACACACATAATATTTGCCAGATCTGTTACAGGAACAATTCCAGTAGCTACAGTTTAAATTGTGGGGTCTTACCTCGTTTACTCACTAGATGGCAGAATTGTTTTGCTGTCAGTTTTCCCTTGTTGAACTAGTGCAGAAGACCGTCGCAGTTTGTTGACATGTCCTCATTATTGTCTAAAAATGTTCAACCAATATCAAGCTATTTTCTTTAGTTTAAGTAAAGACATGTCTGATAAAGACAGAGACACCCTGACAGCTTCACAAAAGAGACATGATATTTGTCACAATCACTTTCAAATCAACAACCTTTTCAGTGTTATTCGATAATGTTAAAAATGCTTTCAAACACGTCCACACCATCAAAGCTTGTTTGTTTTAAAATGCCACCAGGCTCTTCTTGGAAAGACATTTTACATATCACTAAATCTGCCAGAGGAATCACAATTAGACTTGATCTTATCATCAGTAAGCTGGTCCATCAATACTAGAAAAAGAAAACAGTCAGTTCCTTTTATTATCAGCGGATGGAGGTTTTAGTAGAATTTCTTAAAATGATTACAAAAATCCAGAAAAACTGTTTCTGTTCAAATAAATAATTATAACAGTGTATTTTAATATATTAGATATATAATAAATATATTTTTAAAGGGCTGCACAGTAGCGCAGTGGGTAGCACAATCACCTCACAGCAAGAAGGTCGCTGGTTCGAGCCTCGGCTGGGTCAGTTGGAATTTCTGTGTGGAGTTTGCACGTTCTTCCCATGTTCATGTGGGTTTCCTCCAGGTGCTCAAGTTTCCCCCTAAATTGTCCGTAGTGTATGTGTGTGAATGAGTGTGTATGGATGCTTTCCAGTGATGGGTTGTGGCTGGAAGGCCATCCGCTGCATATAACATATGCTGGATAAGTTGGTGGTTCATTCCGCTGTGGCAACCCCAGATTAATAAAGGGACTAAGCCGAAGAGAAACTGAATGAATGAGTATAGACAAAAATACATATCTGTTTTCTTTTTCTGTGGTTCATGCAATTTATGATTTTTGGGGTACACAGTAATAATATATAATTTTTTTTGAATAACATTTGTATGTTATTAACATTTAAATGTTATTTAAAAAATAAGAATTACATATTAGTGTACTCCTTTAGCAAAAATAAAGAGGTGCACAGCTTAAAGTTATGCCACATTCACTTATTTATTAGAAGTTGTTTATCAGATACAATATGGATTTAGATTACAAAAATATTAACTATAGTTCCCCCCAAAATAAAAATGTCCTCAATATTTACTTACCCTCAAGTGGTTCCTAACCTAAGACTGAAGAAGATATTTTGAAGAAAGCTGGGAGAAAGATCACTTTAAGTTAAGGCTGTTTTACAGAACAACTAATTGAATTTGAATTGGTCCAGACTGCAAAAACTGTACACACATTTTAAATGCATTATGCAAGTTAACATTCATTTATAAGTAGATTACGATAATAAGATAATGTGACAGTTCACATAAAAACTGTTTTTTTTTAAATAAAAAGCTCAAATTGAAACCTTTATTAAAAGATCCAAATATTTAACAACAAAGGTTTCCCTACCGTTGAAATCCTCATAATCCTTCCTTTCAAATCGTTTCTTTTTTACAAAATGAGCACCTGTAAGGTGAAGTTGGATGGCAGTAAGAGACTCTACATATCAGTGTCTTACTCTGTTAAGATCAGTGGTGCTATCAGAGCGGTTCAGCGCACTCTCACTGCTAGTAAACCCTGGAGAGAAAAGCTTAAGACACAGCCCTCGATAAGAGACTGTTGACTCCATAAAATGTCACCCCAGTCATATCTCGGTGCTCAGATGAAGGGTCTTTAGAGGAAGGTTAAAAATAGTAACCCTGCCATACAATAAGAAGGTAAGCAGAAATAGTGAAGGGAATGAATGACTTAGAAGAAGAGAAAGATACATTAAACATCAGGATGTTACCCTGAACTTCATGTGAACTTTATACCACCCAAGATACTTGCATATAATTATTAGTATCCCATATATTGAAGTCCACGTGAAATCAAAATTTTTATTTTGCTAGCGCACATTGTTATTCTTTAGGTAAATAATTATTCTGTGCTAGTTAATCCACTGATAAAAGTCTGACAATTTGCTTTTACGTTTGGAGCCCTTGTCTGTTGACCTCAATTTGGCGGCTTCAGCCACAATATTCTTAACCACGCCCCTTACTGTTAGTTTGCTACAAGGGAATGATGCGCACAAAGAAAGCCCTGCCCCTTACTTACTGCAGTATTTCATTTCAGTTGGAAATAAATCAGCATACTGTAACAAAAGTCTCACCAACTTCTAGTTCACGCAGACTTTAAGAGTCTCTAATTGACAGCGTAACACTGTTCTTCTCTTACACATAAAAGTTCAAAATAATGTTTCATTTAATGTTGTAGCTATCAAATAATAATTAATTGAGTAATAATTAATCGAGTAATCAGATAAAACATAGTTTTTCTTTATTTCTTTAAGACCAATACTAAATGTAAAAATTAAGCCAGGTCTCTTAAAATAAACAATGAACTTGTTTTATTAATTTCTTTTCCTTTGACTTAGTCAATGATCACCACAGCGGAATGAACCACAGCGGAATGAACCACCACAGCGGAATGAACCACCAACTACTCTGTCACAGCGAATGCCCTTCCAGCCGCAACCCAGCACTGTGCTGTGAAACACCCATACTCTCATTCACACACACACACACACACACACTCATACACTATGAGAAATTTAGTTCATCCAGTTCACTTATACCGCATGTCTTTGGACTGTGGGGGCAACCAGAGCACCTGGAGGAATGAATTCGTTTTCTTTTTTGAAAAATTAACGTGTGAAATTGCAGACATTATAAACTTTCATCTTACAATTAAAATACAAACAAACAAATAAATACATTTTATTTTCAAACTATAACAAATCCAAAATAAAAATAATAACGATCAGGAAAAAATATTCAAATTACACTTTCAATGCCTAAAACTAAAAACCATAAAATAATCATAATTGGAAAAGTTAAATTAACTAGTTTTTTATTTTTTATATATTTTTTGTCAAAATGTTACTGTTTGGGCCAGGTGTAGGGTCAGGGTAGGGGAATAGAATATACAGCTTGTACAGTAATTATATCTATGGAGAATTCCTGAAAATCTCATATTCAAGTATCTGCATGTTTGAGTGACAGAGAGAAAGAGTTAGACTATAAAGACACTTGGGATTTCACAAAACATGCCTAATTTAGAGACACCATAACCAGCGTCCATACTGACTAACAGTCTTTAATAATCACTATTTAACAATTAACACGTTGAATTTATGATCCATACTGTTTGAATATATATATATATATATATATGTGTATACTCGAATATATACATACTGTCCATTTTCTCATTCATGCATTCATTTTCTTTTTGGCTTAGTCCCTTTATTAATTTGGGGTCGCCACAGCGGAATGAACCACCAACTTATCCAGCATATGTTTTACGCAGCGGATGCCCTTCCAGCCGCAACCCATCACTGGGAAACACCCACACACTTCCATTCACACACATACAGTACGGACAATTTAGCTTACCCAATTCACCTATAGCGCATGTGTTTGGACTTGTGGGGGAAACCGGAGCACCCGGAGGAAACCCATGCCAACACGGGGAGAACATGCAAACTCCACACAGAAATGCCAACTGACCCAGCTGAGGCTCCAACCAGCGACCTTCTTGCTGTGAGGCGAGAGCGTTACCGACTGCGCCACCATGCTGCCCCCTGTCCATTTTTTCAATTTTTTAATTGTCGTAATTGTCTTTAAAGATAGAGACATACTGTAACATAATTATGTATTTTAGTTGCCTTCATATCTTACAAACTTATCATATACACAAAGAAACTGCTACTTAATTACACAAAAAATGCAAACTGTTATTGAATGCAAACTGCAAAATGCAAACTGTTACTGTTATTATTATACTTATTGATGCTTTATAAAACAAACTGCTTTGCCTAATAAAAGACATTCTACTTTCTTCTTCTATTATGGATGTCAATAACTACAGGTTTACAATCATTTTTAAAATACCTTAATGTGTTCAACAGAAGAAAGAAACACTTCATTTTTGGGTGAACTATCCCTTTAAGGTATTGTATGTTTTTTTAATATATCCACCTTATTTTACAATGTAGCAGTCAATTACTTTGTATATAAAAGTATAGAAGGTGACACGGTGGTGCAGTGGGTATCGCTGTCGCCTCACAGCAAGAAGGTCGCTGGTTCGAGCCCCGGCTGGGCCAGTTGGCATTTCTGTGTGAAGTTTGCATGTTCTCCCCGTGTTCGTGTGGGTTTCCTCCGGGTACTCCGCTTTCCCCCACAAAACCACAGACATGCGCTATAGGCTAAATTGTCTGTAGTGTATGTGTGTGAATGAGAGTGTATGGGTGTTTCCCAGTGATGGGTTGCAGCTTGAAGGGCATCCGCTGCGTAAAACATATGCTAGATAAGTTGATGGTTCATTCCGCTGTGGCGACCCCTGATTAATAAAGGGACTAAGTTGAAAAGAACATGAATAAATGAATGAATAAAAGTATAGAAGTACAAAGGAGTTCAAATATTTTAATATAAATTAGGCTAATATAATGACAAATAGTACTAATATAATTTATATTATTTACTAAATAGTACTAATAATAGACTGCTTATATAAAGTGGCTTCAATACTCTTTATTTTAATCCATTATTATTTCATGATGTTTTTCTCTCTCATTTGCTGTATGTATGCTTCCAAACTGCACGATGGAAGCGTCATTTCAATACAATGAATATTTAATAGACATTTTTAATGTTTTAATTGATATATTGTCTATTTTGGTCATGTAAATTACAATACATGAGCTGCCAGTACTTTACTGTTATGAATTTGTTAACAAAACTCTTACAGAAAAACCATGACTGTCACATAACCCATGTTAATATCATATGTGAAACATACATGAAACACAGGTGAAGCATATGTGAAGTGGATGAATTTGGAACAATTATTTACGGAAAAAATGTGACCCTGGACCACAAAACCAATATTTAGTTGCACAGGTATATTTTACAATAGACAATATAGGTCAAAATTATATGACAATAAAAAAATTAAAAATATAGAATAATAAGTAAAATCATGTTCCATGAAGATATTTTTAAAAAATTACTGTAATTAATAATCAATTACATTAAATACACAATTAGATCAAAATTATCAGTTTTTGATCAGTATTGATCATGCATTGCTAAGAACTTATTTTGGACAACTTAAAAGTCGATTTTCACATTATTTAAATGTTCTTTCCTTACAATAGTTGTATCTCAGCCAAATGTTGTCCTATCATAATAAACCACACATCAATGGAAATCTTTTTATATTTTGATTTCGAAATATTAACACTTATGACTGCTTTTGTGGTCCAGAGTCACAGATGTGATGACTTTTTTTATGTGCATTTCATGTGGTGTTTATGTAGGTGACAATTATAAGAGGATTTTATCTTCTGCCAGATAAAAAAAAATGCTAGTTCTCTTAAAAAAATGCAGACTGCTTCACGTCAAGCTGCATGGTTTGAAATGTTGCTTATCATTAATGCTCGCAACACTAGCAGAGGATTAGGAATTGCAATAGTTTCCTCAACAAACAGCCCTAATTAAAGGTACCTCTATATCCTTAAATTAGCTTAATTTGTGCAAAGTAATAGCTCAATGTCACCAGCTCAAATGGCCCAGTGTGTTGCAAACAGTCAGTCCACAGCTGCCACGCGTCAGTTTGCTGAAGCGATAAACATCGTCCTCTCTGATGAAAGCTTGTCAACCCAGAGAGCGCCATTACGGCTGATGACTGACAAGTGCAGAATCTCGTAGGATGCCATTTGGGATTTGATTTTCCAGATGTTTGCCAACTTCTCCTTTCTCATTTTCAGCGGGATTGCGGGCAAATAGCGTACAGAGTGAGCGGGGCACCGCATTGTGGTCTCATACTGTAGTGCCAATCTCGACTGACGAGTCTCTTTTGAAGTATTCATCAATTTTGACAACCATCTGCACAGATTACTGGTTTCTTTCCAAACACGCACAATTAGAAGTTTGCTGTTGTTGTCTTCTGGTGCTCAGACTGGATCAAGCCATCATAGACCGTGCAGAATAACTCCCAGATTTGTTTATAAAGCAAGTACCATATGGATTAAAGTGAATGCATATGTGTGTGGCATATGGGGAAACTAATTAACGATTAAAAAATAAGTTACTTTAGAAAGTTGTATCATTTACAAGACTTTTTCATCTCTTCAAGTTTCTGTGTTCTCATTAACCCAGTGGAATTTTTTATTGCTTCGCCTCAGATGTTTTGGGTACAATTCTGGAGGAAATAATTAGGCTTCATAAGTCACAGAGAATTGAAAACTGAAATTTGGCTGGTTGCTCTTGCAATTCTTTCTTTTTAAATACAATCCCGATAAAGCCTACTATGGATACCCAGATTTATAAAAATCAAAAGTTTGCAGATTAATCTCTAACTCTTGATTGCATGCTATCTGCTTTTCTGATCAATAGTTTCAATCAATCGTCAGTAGTTACTTTCTTTGCTTGTTAATGACATTTTAGGATTATTGTGCAAGTATCATACTTTGAATTGTGGTTTATTGTGGTCTTTAAAATCTTTAATAACTTCTATGAAGTAACCTTGGAGCTTTTATATGGTCAGTAATATTTAAGTTGAACACTTAATAGACTGACTTTATTCAGGATTACTTCTAAAACTTCTAAAAATATATATTTTAACAGTTTTAGAAAAATTAATGATTAATGAGTAAAAAATCTATATGACCTTGCTCTTGAGGAATCTTATTTGATCTTCCAGACATGACTTTATTGAATTGTATTATGTTTTGCTCACAAAAATAAAAAATATGGAACTAAATAAGAACTTATTAACATCTTGACAAGTTGTTTCAATGATTGACAACCAATATTTATTTGCATTTTATGTAAGTTATACTTTTATAAAATCACAATTATTTAAATAACAAACTTTCAGAATTTCATCTTCAGCTTTTTGTTTGTATAATGCAAATATCAGTAAATGCACAACATTTGATACTTTTGCTCAATTTGGGCACATATATGAGGAAAAATACTGTGTAAGTCATAAAAGCCTGATGGATCAAATATAATAATAATAATAAACACATATGCAACTTGTTGTTGTTGTTTTTTTTTAAACTAGAGGAGTTCATATTGATATCTTGATAGTATTTATATTGCAGACTTTAGCATCCTGGCTTCAATCTGATCACATTCTGAAACACCTTTGAGAAACTTGGATTCATGTGAGATTGGGGAAAAAAAGCCCAGGACACTTAATCAAATGTCTCAGTTTGATGGCCATTTTATCTCAGTGCTATTTCGGGGGAAAACAGTGAGATGCAGAAAAGACCTTGTTATTTCTCTCTATTTTGGAACCTGAAATAGCAAGCATAGTATGGTGCAAATGTTAGAATAAATGCACCAAAATAGTCTTGCAGCGCTGTTCAGATACCCGACTTGCTTCTTTCTTTGTCGTGCCTGTCAATTAAAACATCAAGTGGCATGTGCGCATGCAGCGCGATGATAATCTTCGACAAATAATGAGGACAGGCAATGAAACTACCATACACAAATGGCTGCAAGTATCTAATCAATGTCTCACAGGGATGAGAATTGAGTTTTTTTTCTTCTTCTTCTTCTCTCCCTATTTTATTTTTCTTTCCCCTCCTCCAGTAAATACAAATTGCTTATGCATCAGAATAGTCATTATCTCAGCTGCCAAGGTGCGTTGAATCTCAGAAACACGTTCGTTTTCCTGCAGTCTCTAGATCACAGGGATAGGCTAAAGTAGCACGGCTATTACAGCGGAATACAGGCCCGGTGTCATTCTAATTATTCCCTATCTACAGATATGCAAGCACTATAATCTGTTTGGGTGAAATAGCCATTTCTGATCAGCGGTGCAGCGTCGAGCTGTTTAGGAATTCACTGCGTTTTTGATCTAATCACAACATCAAAATATTCATGACACACAATGATATCTCGCCAAGGCAGGCTGACAGCCATTAACGGGGAAACATGGGTAATTTATTAACACTTATCTAGACCTGAAAAGGCCTTTCACTTCGCTCACCACAGAGAGAAGAGTAAAATAGTTTTATGTGATACCAAATGATTTATAATGGTCAGTCGTTATTTGCAAAAGGGATTTAATTAAAACATGCCTTCCCAATTTTTTCAAGATCTCCTGGAGGAAGTTCTCTAGAGAGAATAAAACAGCCACAGGGTTTTGTTTGAATCACCTTTTCTATATTGTGGCTATTGTAAATAACAGCCCTGTCTTTGGTTCGGTTGTACAGAAACAAGGTGTGATAAGCTTCCAAACAACTCTGCTTTTCTGACCGTACTTATACTCGAATACATGCTGGGCTCAAACTGATTTTGTGTAAAATATGAACAAACTAAATTGCTGGGTTAACTTTTTGAATTAAATATGAACCCAACTTGGCCTCACGGTGGCGCAGTGGGTAGCACGGTCGCCTCACAGCAAGAAGGTCGCTGGTTCGAGCCTCGGCTGGGTCAGTTGGCATTTCTGTGTGGAGTTTGCATGTTCTCCCCATGTTGGCGTGGGTTTCCTCTGGGTGCTCCGGTTTCCCCCACATGCGGTATAGGTGAATTGGGTAATCTAAAATTGTCCGTAGTGTATGTGTGTGAATGAGTGAGTGTGGATGTTTCCCAGTGATGGGTTGTAGCTGGAAGGGCATCCGCTGCGTAAAACATATGCTGGATAAGTTGGCGGTTCATTCCGCTGTGGCGACCCCAGATTAATAAAGGGACTAAGCAGAAAATCAATGAACCCAACTTCAACCTAACGCCTGGGTTTATCACAAGGTGTGAGCATAAAAACAATAACATATTTAGGTTATTTTTTAGTAGCAATGATGCCGATTACAGTTCAGTACAGAAATGCATCTCCTTTAGCTGATCTTTAAAGATTTCCCATTGCTGTATTGAATCTGAAAACATTTGTGTGTGTGTTACATCTAATCGTCATCTAAACATAAAACAAGGTGAAATTCTTGTCTTTGCTACAATGGCTGCACTTACACTTTAAAATATTTGGGGTAAAATATGAACAAACACAACTGCTGGATTAACTTTTTAAATTGAATTTGAACCCAACTTGAACCTACAGCTGGGTTTTTACAATGTGTGACCATGAAAAAGATAACTTTGGGTTTTATCGTCATAGTCGCAATGTTGCCCATTAGAAGTTAAGTTCTATAAGTTCAGATGTCAAAAATGCTTCTTCTCCTTGCAAGATCTTTGAAGATTTCCCACTTCTGTATTGAATCTCTATTTTATAAACTGACAGTGATGATAAAAAACTACTGTGTGAAAACATACATTTTACATTTTAGCATTGAGCAGACGCTTTTATCCTGTACTGCTTATTCAGTTCCCCCAACTACAATCTTTCAGATCACAAGTCCAAATCTTGAACCATTAGGCCATGGTTGGCCCAAGAGAACCAGGATGGATACTGCAAGCAAACGTTAAAGAGCCCCTATTATGGATTTTTGAAAATGAGCTTCCATGTAGTGTGTAACACAGCTCTAAGTGAATGAAAACATTCAGCTGAGGTTTAAATCTGAAAGTCCACAGTGTTTAAAACTATTGATTCTTTAACAAAATAGTCGACTCACAGTCGAATGAGTGAATCGAGTTGGGTTCGGATCTTTTGCTTGAATGCGTCTACGTCGATGCGGTACATCACCATATATGATACTTCCAGATCCAGTAAAATTTGAACGTGCATTTGACTTCAGACACTAGCGGAGCGCTAAGGATCACGGGACCGATCATGATGCAAAGATGACGATCACTGAAAGATGGAAATTCGGCTGCGGGGAATAAAGGGTTAAAGTTCATTTTCACAACACCACAGTATAGCCAACCTAGTGCTGTGTTTGTTCCTGTCATTTTTCAGATTTTTGATACAATAACCTACGCTGCAGCTCAGGATTCGCCAGCCGTTTGCTATTAAAAGAAGGAGCAGCAGAGACTATTATGTATAGGACTTTGTGAGTAACTGTTGCAGTTCATATGGACCAGTTTCTTCTTCCTCCGGATCATAACATGTAAGTGTACTTAAAATTGTTGCCTCAATTTGTGTAGTTTGCAAAATAAGTAGTTAATTGTGTGTTACAAGTTGTAATCGCCCCACGCGGCTTGTAATCACTTATCTATTAAAGATCACTTGTACTGTATCTCTCAGAGGTTAAATCTTTATGGGCTATTCTCATATCACGTCCAAAACCATGTTAAAAACATATAGCTTGCATCTTCCTTTACCGATTTAAATGCGTTTAAATGTGCTCGTGATCCTCTGCTGTTTGTTGATATGGCCACCATCAGCTGTTCCTCACACACGCGGCACGGTCAGTTTTTAAAATAGTTCAACTTTTGCCACTGTGTGGATTAATACTGAATGTGTGTCGTTGTTATTACTTGGGATTAGGGTTAAGAGTAGAGAAATATGCTGGTGTTTAACTGCATTGCTTTATTGGATTCCTGCATTAGGCTCTCACATACTCTCTGCTACTGCATAGCCGTGGTGGTTATTTCTCTCCGTCTCACGCTGAACCCAGTTGACCAATCACAACAGACTGGGTCATCGGACCAATCACCGCAGATTAGCTTCATGCTAAGGAGGGGTTGGGATAATTAGGTAAAAATAAATGCATAATATAAGACAATGAAAGTGTTTTTTGACCTTGCATGCATATCAGACTGTTGTTGGAGACACCCAAAAACAAAATATGACCTTTTATAATGCAAAATAGGGGCTCTTTAATTCTCGTCTTTGCTACAATAGTAGCACTTCAAAATGATTTAGGGAAATATATGAACAAACCCAATCGCTGGGTAAACCTTTTGAATAAATTTTTCACCCAACTTTAACCTAACACAAGGGATTTTCTTATTTTACCAAAATTTGACATTTTTACCCAGCATTTTTTAGAGTGCGGTAATAACGTTTTTGTCTACTCACAGTGGTTAAGATAACATTCTGGATCTCCTTGTCTTCTTACAACTGTTCAATTAACCCAATCACCCAACATCAGAGCCAGCTGCGAGCTCTGATTGCAGTCTTGATAAACACAAAACAAATCAATATGAGCGTTGTAAAGGTTAAATGATGTTATGTTGTCTGTTGTAACACCGCTGTATACTAGAGCAGTGAACCTCTTACCTCGCCACACTTTTAACACGCACACTTTCAACTCATTGTATTTACATGGAACCAACAGAAGTTCACTCAAACCTTAGTTTATTTCATGTTTCTAATCCAAGAGCACACATTACGTTTGCTAATTAGTCTAAATTAGCCGATTCCCTCAAACACATCTTTCCTCAGAGAAAGGTTATTTAGTCGATCCTACAAGAAACACGACTTTGGTGTTGAAGTGAACATTTTCCAACTCAAATCCTGTAAAGGGCTCAGCAATCTTTCTTTACAGGCATACAGTCACTTTCAAAAACAATTAAGCCAATGACATCACTGTAATTACAGTAACTAATTACCCTCTCTAAATGAACAGCTTAGCACAGAGAAAGCATATACTCACACATACACACACACAACACAAAGTGGTTGCAGGAAAAGAGCATCCGCTAAACTTCTTTTCTGCTCACCTCTCAAGACCACACAAAGGATGCTCTTGTTTTTGGCTCACGTATGCGTCATTCTGAAGGTACATCATAAATATTTGCACTCAGTTCTTATCAGTGAATTTGCATTAGTCTCTTATCAGTCCTCTTGCTGGGCTTAACTTGATAAGGAGGAAACGCATCGCATGCCCGCTATTAATGAACCTCTGCTTAGTCTGATGTCATTCTTTAGCCAAGACTTCATCAGCATCAAGGTGTTTGCATGTTAAAGAGCTAATCTTTTATTACTTGCTAAAGCAAACACTACTATTACTATTGGTCATACTTGAGGGGGTTGGAATTTGAACAAAGCTCTAATGCTAACTGATAACTTTGACATGTAAATAGTCTTTAACGTGTATTACATAAATTATGTCTTAGATCATGTGGCTGGTTAAGAGAAGGTATGCTAGTACTTCAGCGAGTGTTCACAATCCTGGTTCTGGATTACGGTGTTATAAGTTCAGTTCAAGTGAATAAGTGTGGACTCTGCTATCTTACTGACTGCTGAAAAGGTGGGTCTCACTCCACTTCCAGTTACTGAAGATTGAATTTAACATGGGAAAAAAAGGCCAAATTTGCCAAAAATAGGACATGGTGTCACAAGGTGTGACCATAAAAAAGATAACCTGTCTGGGCTTTCTCATCATTGTCGCAATGTTACCCATTACAGTTCTGTACACGTCACAACTGCATCTCCTTGCATATGATCTTTGAAGATTTTCCAGTGCTGTATTGAATTCATATTTTATAAGCTGAGACAAAATGGATACCCAGCAAGTATTTGTGTGTGTGTGTTTAATAGACATCTAATCAACATCTGAAAATAGATGTCTTGGCTTAAACAAGACTATATTTGGACTGCCAGTAAAAACCTAATAGACGTCTAACAATTGTCCAAAAATAGACTAGTCATCAAATAGACAGCAATGAATGACTGTCTAATATATTTTATGACTAATCTATTTTTACTATTGTAAGATGTCTAATAGATTTCATGGACAGCTCAAATTTACTCTCGTTTTAGCCAAAATGTGTTTAGATGTTTATTATGGGTCAATTATTATTATTATTTTTTGTTCCTAACCAAGAGAACCAAGAGAACTGATCTGCAAGTGTGAACACTCCCTCAGGCCTAATAAGTGGAGGAATCAATGCTATCTGCAATGTTGTGTAGACTAAGGATTTCTCTATGCAGATTTGTTGTTTGGACCTTATTTTTTAATGTAAGAGTCAACAATTGGCATTGGTAAGCTAAATGTATAATGTTTTATGCTGCTGTTATGCTGCTTTAGTAAATTAGTATTTGTTATGATTTTTTCACCCACTATTATTTTTCCTCCACTCATAATCATAAACACGCTGTTTTGCAGCACAAACTGTTTACTGCACTTACAACTGAATTCAAATAAAATCACTTACATTTAATGTAATAGCTTACTTTACAGTAACATTACTGAAAACACATAATGGTACAACGTTTCTTGAAAACATTTGCTATTATCACTTCATTACTGAAAAAACTGTAAAATGCAAAAATTCCATTGACATAGTAAATTAATCTAACACTTATAACACACGCACACACGCACGCACGCACGCACGCACGCACGCACGCACGCACACACACACACACACAAAATTAAATATAATATATATATAAAATTAAATGTGTCACACTCCCAGGTAGTTTATTAAATTGATTTATTTCATGGAAAAAATACTTATTACTATGGTTTAGGATTTTATTAACTATAATCTTCCAGTTGTGGACTCTTATTTTGTGTTTCCTTTGGGTTCTGTTTATTTTCTGCTCGTTCAGTTTTTATGAATAGGTAATTTTTTTGGTTACTCACTGGTTAATTGCCAGACACTCTATATCTGGTTTGGTCCCTCATTTAGCCATGCATTTAAGCCCTCAGTTTGGTTCTTCTCTTTGTCCTGTATATTGTCTTTACATGTGTGAAGCTGTTGTGTTGAATCTTGTCTTTTGGATTAGCTTCATTGTTTTTGAAAATGAAATAAATCTGCTGCAATTGAGAATCTCTGCTCTTCTTTGTTGCCTGCACCGTGATGCTGTTACCACACAAAAGCAGATTATTGAGGGCACTGGGGCATTATCTCTATTGACTTCCATTGAAAAAGGTCTGCTTGTTGAACACTTCAAAGCAATGTTGCTGCTTCTGTAAATCACCTAGCAACATCCTAGCAACCACATAGCAATATCCCAAAAATCAAAATACCCTTGCAACAGCAATATAGCAAATCACAGCACTCTAGCAATATTGGAGTGGGTAAAAACAAATCAAGAAATAATGCATTGCAAAGATTCCTGGGGTTAAGCCATCGGCAAATGGCACCACTGGTTTAAGGGGTCCACTGGCATGTGGGTGTTTTTTTTTTTATTGCTTTCTATTGACTTCCATTGATTATTCTGTTTTCTATTTGTTGGTCTTTCTGTTCAGCATTGACAGTACTACTTTTGCTATTTTGGTTCTTTTTGAATTTTTGTCACTTACTGTTTTTTACCTACATTATAGAAGCATGTGGCTTCATCACCACCACCAACAACAACAACAACAACAAAGCAGTGAAGCTAACAGTGTGGTGTTTGAGCTTTAAAGTGTTTAAATTTAAGCTAAACTTAATATTTAAGCCTTACAGCTCAACCTTTAAAATTATTTGCATTTTAACATTTATTGTGATGCCTTACCATCACTTTTTCTTAGTACATGCATTACTGTTTATTGCTTTACAAAAATTTTTTAAATATATCACAAACACAGTTCACAAGTTGCAGAGAGCGATGGTCCAGCAGTGTTTATATCTTCAGGTCTTCGCTGATGAAGTGTTCTGAGTGCTTTTTTTCTGTGTCTCCTCATCTTTCTCTTTGCTGTTGATTTGAAAGAACGACCTCTCTTCACCTCACACTGTGAGATTCCCCCATCTGCTTCCCCTCCATTTCATCAGCTCAGCGATCGACGGCAGCTCTTCCCTCTATCACAGTCACCTCACCGCATGCCACGGATTTGAAGATTAGCTACTCCCATATTTTTCCTTTCAGCGTTTATCTCCTACAAGACACAGCCATACTGAAAAAAGGGCAAAACCACAATGAGTCGTGCGGTTTCTTATGCCTTCAGGGCTTTTAATTACAAAACCAATGAATAAACTGAGCTGGGGAGGGTGTATTAAAATTAATGGGACTCATTCAATATGCTGTTTGTGGTGTCTTAAAAATGTCTTGTCTCATCACACAGCAGCCACAAAAAAGCCAGATTCAGACCTGTATACAGTCAATACAGTTTATGTATAAATGCAATTGTGTCAAAAAGGTGTAATTGCAGTATTTTGCTAAATACCAACCCAAGTGGGATGGATTTTAAAAATGAAAGCTGTATTAAATTTTTATTGCTTTGATGCTTGTAAAACATGCTAAGCTCTTCTCTAAATATGTCAGTTTAATGCCAGTTTAGCATTAAATGTTCACTGTTATGAACCCCTCGGATATATATTTTGTTTTCATTTTTAACAGAATATCTTATTAATATTTTTACAAACGGGCGATGCGGTAGCACAATCGCCTCACAGCAAGAAGGTCGCTGGTTCGAGCCTCGGCTGGGTCAGATTGCATTTCTGTGTGGAGTTTGAATGTTCTCCCCGTGTTGGTGTGGGTTTCCTCCGGGTGCTCCGGTTTCCCCCACAAGTCCAAAGACATGTGATATAGGTGAATTGGGTAAGCTAAAATTGTCCATAGTGTATATGTGTAAATGAGTGTGTATGGATGTTTCCCAGGGATGGGTTGCGGCTGAAAGGGCATCTGCTGCGTAAAACATATGCTGGATAAGTTGGCGGTTCATTCCACTGTGGCGACCCCAGATTAATAAAGGGACTAAGCCGAAAAGAAAATGAATGAATGAATATTTTTACAAGCTTGTAAAGTGTCAATTACATGTTCCATGTACTTTCTATAGTAGCAACAATAAATTATGCACAATTACAAACCCAATTCAAAAAACATTTGGACATTTTGTAAAATGCAATTAAGTCAAGATCCAGTGATTTATTAATTGTTTAGAACTTGTATTAAATTGCCAAAAGTACAAGGAAACAGTTTCCAGTGTTTTCACAAACATAAACATATTTATTAAATGTAAACCATTTTGATGGCTGCAGCAGATTCCAAGAAGTTTGGTGCAGAGGCTAAATAAAAGTCAAAAGGTCATACAATATCCATATTAAACCATTTTGAAACAGTCCACAATAAGCAGGTAAAACTGGTGACACATGAGAGTTTTGTGTTTGGGTATAAAATGACATACATAGATCTATAAAATAGATCTTTCATCAACTTATTAAATTATTAAGGGAATAAGAGAAAACCAGGAACCCTCAGCTGAATGTGCTCCACATTTGAGCCCACAGATGAAAAAAAAAACAAATGTTGGGCTGTTAAATTAGGCAGTGCTTCAAAAAAAAAAAACAGTCACTGAACACAGACCGCTGCTGCTGCATCAAGAAATGCAACTTGAGTCTTTGTTACTGAAGGAGAAGGCTATATATAAGTTCTGTGAAATGATGCTGCTGGGTTCTCCGGGCCAAGGCTGGAAATGTGTAAATGTGTGCTGGGCTCAGATGAGTCTACATTTCAGCTTGTTCCTGAGAAAAACACACTGAGTTCTCAGTCTCAAAGTCCAAAGAAACCTTTCATGAGATGCAAAAGCATACATCTGTCATGGAGCAGCAGAGCAAATGGTATGGATGACTAGCACATTTGTGCAAAGACATATACTGCCATCAAAATTATGTCTTTTATGGGTTTATGTTTTAAGCCTATGGTTATCAGATGAAGTCTCATTCTGCATGTGCTACAACAGAGTAAAGTTTTACAACCTAATTTCTAGAGGAGCACATGATATGATTAATCGCTGCTGGTCTCTCATCTGAAATCTGCAATAATCCAATCAGATTGATCCAAGCCTACAATTTAGCTTACCCAATTCACCTATACCGCATGTATTTGGACTTGTGGGGGAAACCTGAGCACTCGGAGGAAACCCACGCAAACACGAGGAGATCATGCAAACTCCACACAGAAATGCCAACTGACCCAGCCGAGGCTCAAACCAGGGACCTTCTTGCTGTGAGGCGATCGTGCTAATCACTGCACCACCGTGCAGTCCCAAATCGGCTAATAGCGTCAAGCAATATTTAATTTAATTCAATGTGGCGAATGTCTAAAACTTTACATATGAGAGACTAAAAACACAAAAGTAGTTAAATAATAAAAAAATATATAATATATGATAAAGGGAGAAAAGAACACATTTTTATATAATAATTTTGAAGAGCATTTAATAGATGACTTGCACAATTTAGGCCTACAAACCAATACTACATGGTTCCAAAGTCAGCGACAGACAGTAAAACGAATGTGGATACACTGAACACTATTGATCCAAATGGATTAAATGAGAAACTGTGAGTTTATTACAGAATTTTCTTAGTTTACATTACAGATATAAAAATGTTTTCATCTATTTATGTAAGTCACACATATGTAGAGAGGCACTTACTGTTACTCCAACTAATGACAGGAGAATAGTTGTTTTCTTTTAACGTGGATGAATGAGTATGGTGGGGAGGTGTTATGTCTAAACGTGTTGTATTGAATGAATGAAGAAGTGAAGAAAACAAATGCCTCTGAATGATGTTTATTGCAACTCCCTGTTAAAGCGTAATACAAAACATAAACTAAAACAAGCTAACAAAAGCAAAGGACACACTGATATCACTTGATGTGATTAGTTACACTGTAGCACAGACACTGTAAAATAAAGTGCAATTCAAATATCTTTAATGACCTTACCATACTTTTTGTGGCAAACTCAACGAGTATGTTTCAGATTGAGTAAAAAAAATAAAGATACTCATTGTACGACACAGACCATAAAGCAGCCCATTGATGGATGTTTCATAACTTTCATACAAGAGATACATAGAGATGCCACTCTGAAAGCTATTGTCTCCTCACCCGCTAACAGCTGTCTTTATCTTTTGTTATGACACGACAATCTCTGACAGAAGCCTAATTACTGTTTAAGTTAATTACCAGCATTACACTGATGCTCTGCTTTCAGTTCAAAGCTCTCAGCAGCTAATTGACACATCGGCGTCTGCATATTAGAATCAGAATTGTGGCATGCCATTATCAAAGCTAAAATAATCAGGTGCAGGGCTTTACAGTATATAAGGATACAAGGCATTTCTGTCCAGGTCTCTGAACTTTGTCACCCCTATGACAACTCTTCTTGCCCCCATCACCGGTATGATGCACTAGATGTTACAGCATTGACAGTGTTAGGAGAGGATGTTCTTGGAGAGAAAAAGTGAGCGTGTGACGGATGGTAATTATGGAGTTGTTCATTTGATAATCCTGTCTGCTGTCCCACAGGGAGCTAATTAAACACTGGGAGCGTTCATTAAGCCTGCACCTGTCTCACTGCAAATGATAATGGGCCAAAGTTCATCTGAGCTGAAAATGTCAATGACAGAATGGAGAAAGTCTGGATACGATATAAGAGATGTTGTCTTGAATGATTGGAGGCGTCATTGTGTTTTATTTTTGATGAGTGACTTTATATAGATTGTAGGCCTACTGCAAAAAAATGTTGTTATGGTGTATAAGTGTTGACACTTGAAATGGAGCCATTTTCTGCTACACCTTTCAAAATACTTAAAGACATTTTTTTAGTTTAACTACTTGAAGCTATGCTCAGTAATGTGTTTCTCAATTTAATTGGTAAGGTTTAGTGATATGATTTTGTAGGTTGGTCAAGGATTGATCAGTTGTAGTGATATGGTTAGTTTAATGGTTGGTCAAGAATTTAAGGTTAAGTACAGATTTAGTGGTATCAGTTAGTTAAGGTTATGGTTTAAAGTTTAGGGACAGGTTTATTTTAATTAACATTTATAGTATTTAAAGTAACATATTTGTTAATGTTATCTTTTTTTTCTATAATAGTTCACATCAAAGACTTGTTTGCACAAATGTGGCTCTACTTGAATTTAATAATTAAATAATGAATTAAATAATATATAAAAAGAAAGGAACAAATTATATTAATGCATTGTTTTTTAAGCTTAAAAAACATTAGTTTATTAATATGCTGTTAAATGTTTTCTTTACTTAACATTAATTGATTACCATTTTATTTATTTGAATTCATTCAATTTATTTTATGATTTGCTTTTTGAGCTTTAGATGCATGTAAACCCTAAAAGCACATCTCACCAAATTAATTAATAGTGTTAATTAAGGCTTAATTATTTAGTCTCCCAGCTTAAAGACTTATATAAATATATGTGAGTGATCTCATCACCAGAGCCAGCATGACAGGGGTTAAATGTGCTCTGTGTGAGTGTTATAAGCAGAGGTGTTGTTCTCTTAATGATTAATTACCTAATGTCAGCGTGTCTGTGCGAGGGCCAGCCGCACACTGAGACTCCGTCAGGTTGTTAGTATGTGTGATGATTAGCAGTCCAACCCCATAGGGATGCATATTAATGAGGCCACATACAGTGTTAACAATTCATATCAATTCTTAAGGCAGGGCCTAAATTAATTAAGCTCTCATTTACAGGCATACAGAAAGCCCTCTGGATTTGACCTGAAGAGAGAGTGTTAATAACGCTTTTTGGAGTAGCATTTACACAATTACTTAATTCTCATTAACAGCTAGTTAAATATAACAATTATCAAAAGGATGTTAAGGTGATGTCTCAATAATTACAAGCATGATGCTTCACTCCCTATGTATTTCAGTTGAAACATGACAGTCCTTATTTCTTGTTCGTTCATATACAGAACAAATAGATGTGAATGCAACATTTGGACAATGCAAAGGATTTTTTTCACAATTGTGAAAACACAAATGTTTTTAGCCTCAAGTTACTCTATACCTTTATGAGTTTCTTTGTGCTGATGATCATAACACAAGAAGAAGACATAAGTTTGTTGGTAACTAAAATGTTAATAGGACTATAGAGTCATTTGGTTACCTTTGCTCCTCACTATTGGCATTACTGTAATAAGTAATGAACTCATAAGGAAGATACTCCCTGATTATTGGTATTAATCTGCACCTGGTGTTCATTTCCTTAATGGCCAAAGCAGTCATTCTGACCCTCATATAAGACTGCACTCTTTATTTACATTTGAATCAGATTTTTTAAATCATGTTGTTAGTAAAAAGCTGCTAAAGAACAGATGCACATATTCAAATGCATGCACGGGAAAAAGTAGCAGATGCTGAAATACTCTTATGTGTTTTGTTATTTTATTAAAATAATGTAAGAATGAAATATACACACATTTAGGAAAGGTCAGGGTGCTATAGGTTTTATTAAGTTATTAAATAAAAAAAAAATTAAATGGTCAAAATGGCTGCCTCTGTAGATGTACTGTAGTAATTACTAAACCCTATTTAACTGGCAGTCTAACTTTTCAGCTTTGCTTTTTTAATGGTGCTGTATGTACGTTTTTGACTCTTCTAAAGCATAAAAATACCATAATATTTGCAGATATTTAAGAAACATGCTAAGTGAACATTCTTGTTTATCTGAAAAACAATGCTAAAGTCAGTTCCCCTTCAGTGGGAACTCCGACATGTGTCTGGAAAGACACTTTGGGAGTACGCTATACAACCAATCACTCCGTTTTGGCACCGGTACCGTTATAAAAGTATCAATTTAGCACCGGTATCGAAATAACCCCAAACGATGCCCAACCCTAGTCAAGACCAATCCGTGATCTGCACAAACTGAACCGATATTTAAACAAGAAGCTGTTCAGGATGCTTACCCAGAAGCGCATACTCTAATGCATCTGTCCTCGGGATTGGTTTGCAGCTATAGACCTGAAGGATGCGTACTTTCATCTCTCCATCCTTCCACGCTACTGCCCTTTTCTCTGGTTTTCCTTCGTAGGTCGAGCATGGCAGTACAAAGTCCTCCCCTTTGGGCTCTCCCTGTGTTCATGGGTTTTCACCAAGTTCGCGGAGGGTGCCCTAGCGCCTCTTCGGCTCGCGGGCATACGCATACTCAATTATCTTGACTATTGTCTTATTCTAGCTTTGTCCCGGGTTCAATTAATTATGCACAGCGATGGGGTACTCCGGCACCTCAACCAGTTGGGGCTTCGGTTCAGCCAAGAGTAGAGCAATCTCTCTTCTGTGCAGAGCATCTCCTATTTTGGGATGGAGCTGAACTCGATCACTATGATAGGCTCCTGGGGCATATGGCATCCGCAGCTGCTATCACGGCACTCAGATTGCTTCATGAGACCACTTCAGTGCTGGCTTCCTGATCGGGTCCCCAAACGGGCATGGCACGTGGGCACGCACTGGGTGACTATCACTCAGCTGTGTCGCCACATCTTCAGTCCCTGATGAATCTTGCTTTTCTATGGGCAGGGGTGCCCTTAGAACAAGTATCTAAGCATGTTGTCGTATTGACGGATGCCTCCAGCACTGGGTGGGGGGCCATGTGCAATGAGCACGCAGCTGCGGGTTCGTGTACCGGAGCCCCCCTGCATTGGCATATCAACTGTCTAGAGCTGTTGGCAGTGTTTCTTGCTCTTCGCCAATTTTGACTGGTTTTGGAATGGAAACACGTGCTGGTGAGGATGGACAGCATGGCAATGGTAGCGTATATCAACCCTATAGAGGGTATATGCTCTTTGTTGCATGTCTCGGCTTGCTTGCCGTCTGCTCCTCTGGAGTCAGATGCCCTTGAAATCACTGTGTGCCATTCACATACTGGGCATGCGCAAATATCTCCCCCAGTAAGCCTACTTGCACAGACACTGTGTAAGGTCAGGGAGGACGAGGAGCAGGTCTTGTTAGTTGCGCCTCTCTGGCCCAAACGGACCTGGGTTTCCAAACTCATACTCCTCGCGACGGCCCCTCCCTGGCGTATTCCCCTGGGAGAGGAGTTGGGGAGATGGGGCACCCTCTGGCACCCGCACCCAGATCTCTGGAACCTCTACGTGTGGTCTATAGACGGAGCGCGGAAGACTTAGGTGACTTACCGGCGTCAGTGGTTAACACCACGCCCTCAAGTGGAGTCTATTTGCTGAGTGGTGTGCTTCTCGCTAAAAAGACCACCAAACTTGCCAGATTATCGTTGTGTTCCTTCCTTCCTTCAGTATAAGTTGGAGTGTAGGCTGTCACCCTCCACACTGAAAGTTTATGTTGCAGCCATTTTAGCTCACCATGATGTGGTGGATGGCAGCATGCTTGGGAAGCATAATCTAATCACCCGGTTCCTCAGAGGCGCGCAGCAATTAAATCCATCCTGCCCCCCTCTCATGCCCTCTTGGGATCTCTCTGTTGTCCTGGCAGGACTGCAGAGAGATCCGTTCGAACCACTCGACTCAGTATCCTTAAAAATTCTGTCCATGAAGACAGCGCTGCTGGTCGCGTTGGCATTAATCAAGAGGGTCGGGGATCTGGAGGCATTTTCGGTCAGCGAATCGTACTTGGAATTCGTGCTGGCCTACTCTTGGCTATTTGCCCAAGGTTCCTACCACCCCTTTTAGAGACCAGGTGGTGAACCTTTAAGCGCTGCCCATGGAGGAGGCAGACCCAGCTCTTTCACTGCCTTGTCCCGTTTGTGCTTTGCACTTTTACGTGGAACATATGCAGAATTCACGATCTTCTGAACAGCTCTTTATCTGTTATGGTGGTCAGCAAAAGGGAAGTGCCGTATCAAAACAGAGGTTGGCCCACTGGATAGCTCTCCCCTGTGCAGAGCATCTCCTATCTCGGGATGGAACTGGACTCGATCACTATGACGGCGTGCCTTACAGAAGAGCGCGCCAGGCTGGTGCTGTCCTGAGTACAAGAAATTCTGGTGCTGTCCACTCTAACAAGAAATGTCGCCTCCTCTTGGGCGTTAGCACACAGCGCCTCTACAGATATCTGTAGAGCTGCAGGCTGGGCGACACCTAATACGTTCACGAGGTACCATAATCTTTAAGTGGAGCCGGTTTCCTCCTGATTACTGGGCAAATCTGGTGAATCGGGAGGAAACTAAGCTCGGTGTCAAAAACGTTTGCTGGGCCATGCTCTCTAATCTGGAGATACCTGCGCTTATTTTGCTCTGCTAATGCAAGTTCCCCGTTTGGTGAACCCTAGAGAGTTCCTTCGAGGCCCCCAGCACCTGACTCAGCAGAGGAACCAGGTGCCTGGCCCAGAACAATGTCTGGTATCCCCGCTTGGTGAAGCCGTGTTTGGCATTTGGTACCAGCTATGCGCAAACCCTAGTGGCGACCTTATATGCGTTATTTAGCCACGGTGTGTTCCCTCTTATCAGGCGGACCCGTGTCTTCCCTACCCGCTATCCAGCTTATTATATGTAGCACTCCCCCTGGATAGGGCTAGTCCATATTGCCATCAAATCTCCCCTTTTGGGTAGCAGGTGGCCTCCGCAGCCTCCTCACCCTTCGGTGACTGGCAAGCTTCCCAACATACTGTCATATATAAAAAAATTCTAGACTACAATTAGCTAGGTAAAAGCCCCCGATCTAAATTTATTTACTTTTCTAAATTATTCCTATATGATGGTAATTTAAGGGCCTAGGGGACATTGGAAAGTTGTGCCCTTGGTGATGCTTGTGCGCTTTTTAGCGGCTAAAGATAGCGCTCGCTCCACGTGCGTCGGCTATATACTAAATATATGGCACCTGCAGAGCCAAGTTCTGCCAACTTATTGGCATTCATTGGCCCGTTTTCTTACTCTTCAGAGTGATTGGTTGCATAGCGTACTCCCAAAGTGTCTTTCCAGACACACGTCTCCATTCCCTCTTTTGGGAACGAGGGTTACGTTAGTAACCAAGACATTATTCTGCTTTGAAAATATCCATTACATGGCAGAACGGCTGTCTTTGTTTTGGTTCTTTTAACCCGTCCATTGCCACTTTAGCCAATTGCCACAACAGGTTGCCTTCATGGAAAACAGTGCATTCGATTCATTCATTCAGAAAGGCTCTCAAAGTGTCTGTCCTTGGCCGAAATGTGACCTCCGGTTGACAGTAGCAGCCCCAAAATGAGACGCAGATTCAGAGTTTCACATGAAGTGGTTATTAATTAGCAAATAATATAAATATTACGAACGTAAACATTAGGTGAGCAGGTTACATTATAGCCCCGTGTCCTAACAACACGCTACATGATGAGATTTGCAGTGATAAGCAATTTAGCTGTTTGCACCAGACGAAACACGACAGTATAGCAATAAATGTCACGTAAAAGGGCATTCAAACTGGTTAGGACAAAAACTTCTTTTAGTATGGAAAATATTTCTTCTATCGCGTGCCGTTGCTTTTAGTTAGAAAACAGTTCAAGTCAGCCTTAAATCAGCCTTTAGGCTCGATAGTCAGACACACTAATGTCAATCTGACAACCTGCGCTTGCGAGGACTGGTTAGAGCCGAGTGAAAATGTGTTTTGATCCAGGAGTGGAATACCTAGTTCAACCACTGGGTGTCAAATTTACATACTGCACCTTTAAAGTAACCGAGACAACCTACAACAGCAGGATGTCCAGACGAAGGGATGATGATTTCAGCCATAAAAAGTGAAGTTGGTCATTTCAAATCTGTGATTTCTAGAATATTGTTAAGTCTATCTGTCTTTACATAAAGCACAGTATGTTAATGTTTAAGATAATTTTGATTGAAAGCCCTGCAGTGATCAATCTGTTCGTCAGCAGAATGAATCTTAGTCTGACCCTAATTGAGGAACATTTGTGTGAACAGAAGTGATGAAAGCAAGCTTAAAACATTGGGTTCATCGTCAAACTGGACAGAGATTTAACCTAAAGTGTGTAAAGGTATCAATAAGGTTTCCATCATTCAGTATTAATGCATATTTTGAAGAATTTCATGAGAAACCATTGATGGTAGTGCCACATTTTGAATAAAAATCTTTTATTTCTGAAAAAAGTTTTTATGATCACTTGAGGTAGTTTTGGACTTGAAAAAGGGTTAATGCAAGTAATAGGAGATGGAATCGCATTTGCCTAATACACTCTGACATAGTAAACAGTCAATCAAGGATTTTTTTCTTGCAAAACATAAAATACATAGCTCCAGTTACTTTAGAATGAAATGAAATTAATGTCACAGCTCTGTACTTGGCAGCTCTCTGTTCAACACTGTACAAAGTAAACCACCAAGCAAACTGACCACGGCAGAAAAATTGTCCATATGGAGATAAACAGGTGAGATAAACGCATTTGATAACCAA
Source organism: Danio choprae (assembly GCA_903798125.1). Taxonomy (NCBI): domain Eukaryota; kingdom Metazoa; phylum Chordata; class Actinopteri; order Cypriniformes; family Danionidae; genus Danio; species Danio choprae. The sequence continues at coordinate 1,360,580 of CAIGQW010000415.1, read as the reverse complement.
TCATAGACACTATTTAACTTGTTTTGTGGTACTGTATTTATTTGGTGTTGTGCAAAAAACAGCAAAAATAATCTTTTATTAAACAAATTATGTCGATGTAAAATCAACAATGTAAAAATGAGCAAAATCTGTTGGCCTCATACTGCACTGTAGCATTCATTTGACTATAGAAGCTGCAGTCACATGTACAGTGCTCAGCATAATTGAGTACACCCCATTTTGAAGATGAATATTTGTATCCATTTCTCAGGGAATATAGGCAATGTATTTTTGTGCATTTGAACAAAACAGATTTATTAAATGGATATATTTATTAAAATAATGAGTTGTGAGGGGTGTACTCAAATATGCTGAGCACTGTATGTTGAAGTACATTTTTGCAGTTTTTGTCCAAGGCACATATTTCCAATGAGCCTATGTTGTGAAAATTACACCCATGTGACTAATCAGCACTGATGCACTGTTTCCAAAATCACATATCCATACTATATAGTACATTAAGAACAGTATACGAGTTACCAATACTACAGCCCTAACAACTTGAAAATTTGTGTAATCTTTTACTGTGCTACAATCATTGTTCTTTCTTTAATTCCAATCACATTTTTTATTTGTTTTATTTTTAAAACAAAATTAAAAGGATTTTTAAAAAGTGCCATGGTTATTCAGTAAAAATCAAGTGTTTATTTATTGTTCTCTAATTTTGATTTCCACTGTATTGACATAGTAAGTTCTCACTCACTCACTTTCCGTCAACTTAGTCCCTGATTTATCAGGGGTTGCCACAGTGGAATGAACCGCCAATTACTCTGGCATATGTTTTTTTTTGTTTTTGGGTTTTTTTTGCGACAGATATAGTAAGTTCTTGAATGAAAAACAAATACAGGACACTGTTTATTTTTACTTTTAATTAATAATAATAAAAAAAAGCTAAATGAAAAAGAACTCTATGAGAATGTATCGCATTCTTTTCTGAAATGCAATAGGAAACATGAAATTGCTGTGGACTTTTTCTGTGTGTGAGAGGCAGGAGACCACCAGAAGTCTCAATCTGACTTCAATTTAATCCCACAGTCAAAATGCAACAGATAAATAGTTTTAAGACTTATAATTTTTACTTTCCTTTGAACTGGATTGGTCAACACAGAGCAATATGTTGTTGATCAAAACAGCTCAGCTCAACAAATCTCTTTGGAAGATTTTTAAGTACTGACTTTGAGATGTTTTTCCTAAAATGAGAATTGAAAGCACACAAATTAAACAAATGCCTCTTTGTATTGACATACAGGGATCACCCACCCTGCTCCTGGAGGGCCATGATCCTGCAGGATTCAACCCCATTTAAACACACCTGAACCAGTAAATCAAGGTGTTCAGGTTTCTTGAAAATTACAGGCAGGTGTGCTGGGGGAGTCTGTAGATTGTTCTGCTGAGTTCAGAATCTTTGTTAAGAAATTATACTTTTATAAATCAAGAATTACTGAAAATAATCAATTAAAATGAATGTGTACTATTACTAAATATTAATGTTTCAATCTTTCTATTCATCAGATAATCTTTTTTTAAATGGTGTACAGACTTTTACTAAAACTTGAAATGTTTCCTGAACATGAAATCGGCACATTAAGTTGATTTCCTAAGGATCATGTGACACTGAAGACTGGAGAAATACTGCTACAAAAATCAGGTTTGAAATCAAATGAATTAAGTACATTCAACACTTTACAATGAAACTAAAAATAAATACCCCCTTTATGTAAACAAGCTACTTACAAACTTACTGCCCCCTTACTTTTGGCTTTATCCCTGACAAGATTGAATGGCATGTAAACTATTGTTACACTGAATGACATTTTAGTGGAAAACAATCTAAAGAACTATTAAACTTTTATCGTTTTGATGACCCCCTCTTTAATATGCTATAAAATGCATGCTGATAGCATATAGCTCTGATAATTCTGACTTGCTTCATAATATCTTTTGAGAATAGTTTGACTTGATGATAAAATATTTTGATGACAGACTTCAAATCTGACAAAATACTTGAAGAGACTCAAGGATCTGACAAACCACCATTTTCATTTGATCTCTGAATCGTACTAAAACAACTGAAATATTAAAGAGATGTCATTTGTATTTGTTGTTCAGTACCAAAAATAACAATCAGTTCAGAACTGATTTAGAGCATGCAGTGCTTTTAGTATCCACAACTGACCCTTTTACTCCCTACACATCAGTGATGTGCGATAGGACACAGAAAGCGTGTGTGTGTGTGTGTGTGTGTGTGTGTGTGTGTGTGTGTGTGTGTGTGTGTGTGTGTCCATGTACATGTGTGACAGGCACTGATTTTGGGCCCGAAGGACTTGCTCCTTCCCTTTCCATCAGCATTCGTTTTCAGGGGGCATGCAGTAATTTCATGGCTCGTTGAGGGTGTGCAAAACCTGGCCCACTGTCACCGTTAACTTTTCTCTCGCCTGGAGCCTTTAAATGAAGTTATTAATCCAGCAAACACAAGCGGACCGGTTGCTCCATTGGGGAGGGGCTAAATTCACAGCCCCCATCGACATCTATGTCACTGCGAAGCGTGTAATGACAATTTCATTTGTTTTTTGAGATAACTTTGACGTCACCTCAGTGGATGTAACCCGTCAGGCCAGTCGCGCTTCCTCTTCCTCTCGTCTTATTCGCTGCATCGCGTCCTCCATGTTTCCACCACACCGGCTTCCCAAGCTCCACGTTCTGACAGCGCATCTGTTTCCTGTTTAATTGAATCAAGCCTTTCGAGTTTCCATACACCCCCTGCACTGAGTAAATGTGGTAAGACCACAGAAGTAAACATCAGAGGTAGTAGGAAGCAGCTTTTGCCATTCACGGCTTATCACCAAAGACCCATATGTTCACATAATATGCCTCCAATTTGAAGGAAAGGATAACATTGTCTATGAAATATCCCTCACAGACAATGTTGGAGCAATAGAGACAAATACATCAAACTAAATTTGTTTGCCTAGCTGTAAATATAATCTTCTACGTTGTTTTTTAGGAAGGAGTTAAAGCACTCTTGCAGGGGTGCAGAGTTATTTTAGCAAGATTTGGCCGCTCTAGATTTTTTTTTCTTTTTACGGATAGCACACAGGTGGGTAAAAGGTTGGCGGGGATGATGTTTTGCCAATTTATTTTATCAAATGAACTAAAAATGAACTTCAAATATATCTCACGCCAGAGGCGAAAACATATGCAAAACCCATTACGCAGGCTTCACCCTACCCCATTTCACACTATAATTCTATCAGATATCCTTTTAATGGTCTTCAGAAATGTGAAGGTGATGGAAGTGAGGTGCAAGGAGTTGAGGGCTTCAGACAAGCCAGATAAAGTAACAGGATGAATTATGCCTTAATTGTGCTGCTCGAGTCAATCTTCTCAGAGAGATGGGAAAAATGCATGGAGATGCAGGCAGCAAAATTGTATGACAGAAATCAGAATTGGACCAACCTCTGTAGCTCCTGGAGAAAGATCTCTGAATTGTTTTGTTGAATAGATCTTTTAAGAGCCAATTTAACCAGTCAGGTTGTGATGTTACATCCAAACCATCATGGGGAGTAATTTTGACCCTTATCAGCCTGGTTTCAAGATTTGTGCAAAACTTTTACCATATTTTCTTGATGTCGGTTAAAAAAAGCTTGGTGTTAATGAAAATGATGTTTCCGTTATGTTATGTTATGTTATGTTATGTTATGTTATGTTATGTTATGTTATGTTATGTTATTCAAAAAATTGGTAGTGCACAATTTCACAAAGAAACTGAGAAATTCACTCAATACTACACTAGATGGTTAATTCTTGTTAGGTGTCTGTGCTTCTTCTCTGTAAAAGGTATGACTGCTAAGAATGCCGTATTTGTTTAAAATAAGGGAATACTTGCCTTAATATGAGCTCAAAGAGCTCTCCAACAGCGTATTACTGCTTCCTCACAGGTTTCAGCACCAGTGTAATGAAGTTCAAATTGACTCGTGAAGGAAAGAAGAGGCGGAAACATTTGAACAAGCTTTAATTATAGAATGAACCAAAAACAAATATGCAGTAGCCCGTCATGACTGACTGAAACCTTAACAGAACCAAAACTCCAACATATGTGTCTCAGGCCTGGTCCTCTCTCATCTTCCTCTGTGGTCACTCCTCTTTTTATTCTTTAGGATTCTCTCCATGAGAAGAGAGACTGGTGTGGTGCAGAGATGAGTCCCACAGCTCTCTCCCCCACCCCACTTTATTGGCAAAAGTTTTGGCACATGCCTCCAAAAAAAATCAGGTGCTCCCTTCACTGCTATACAAGTGTATAAAATCAAGTTTCTGGTTATAGGTTACAACTTGTGCAATCTGTCCATCAAGACCATCTGTGAAGTTTCCTAACTACTAAATATTCCATGGTCAACTGGCCGAGCAGCTGCATCCAAGTGCAATGCAAAAGTGTCGGATGCAATGGTGTGAAGTTCTCAACCACATTCCAGGAGGACGACCAGCACTGCACATTTTCCATGGTTGTGTTTCATTATATGTTCTAAGGTGATCCTTTGTCCTTGTGCATCATCATGAACTGCCAAAGTTAAATTCCAATACTCAAGACCACAAGAACAGAGGACAAAAAAGGAGGGAAGTCCAGCATTTTATATGTATTATTATATACAGTTCAGAGACATAGCCTAACTTGTTTGCTTCAGGAGTTAAACATTCACGTGAAAATTTTAATAAAGGCATAAACACATGGAACACACTCGCGGTGTTCATCTTCCAAGGTAACTTGGCAAGACCGCTCTCTCTCTCTCTCTCTCTCTCTCTCTCTCACAAGGATAGGAGGTTTAATTTGTTGTTACTTCACACCTTCTCATATAATCAATCAATGAATATAAAATATGTAAACACACATATAGCCTACTGTCCATAATATTGGTTTAAGCTTGGACCTCTTAATAAAGACGTTTAAAAAAACTTTAAATCTACATTGGACTAAATTATGCCGTTCTTGTATAATTTGACTAGATTAGATAAACAAGCTAATCCATATAATTTGTGTAGAAAAAATAAGCAATTGTTTTGAAAAAGTAGACTTTTGTATACTTTAAACATCAGTATCAATGTAACTGTTTCACACACTTAATTGCTTGTAAGATACAATTAAATAAATAAATAGTTTATATTTATATAAAAAAAGAAATAAGATAATAATAAAGTTAATAAATAATTTACTTAGATGAGTTAAGCATTCATTCATTAATTTTCTTGTCGGCTTAGTCCCTTTATTAATCTGGGGTCGCCACAGCGCAATGAACCGCCAACTTATCCAGCATATGCTTTACGCAGCGGATGCCCTTCCAGCTGCAACCCATCACTGGGAAACATCCATATACACTCATTCACACACATACACTACTGACAAATTAACTTACCCAATTCACCTATACCGCATGTCTTTGGACTTGTGGGGGAAACCGGAGCACCCGGAGGAAACCCACGCAAACATGGGGAGAACATGCAAACTACACACAGAAATGCCAACTGACCCAGCCAAGGCTCGAACCAGCGACCTTCTTGCTGTGAGGTGAGAGCGCTACCCACTGCACCACCGTTCTGCAAAGCAAACATATATATTTTTAATCAATTGTCTTTATGTCTTATGGTTAAAATGTAGTGCTGAGGTGCTGACAAGAATTTGTGGTAAACTAAAATATGATTTACTGTAAATTCTGTTGAAAAAATATATATTGTAGTTAAATGTAAATAATTTAAACCGCAATATTTAATAGGTTTTAAATTAAATTAAATTCTTATCATGTAAGTATTTGATAAAGTACTTTGCACATACTTTATTATGGTAGTAAACACATTAAACTGAGTTAAAACAATATTAAAACAAAAACAATATTAAAATAATAATTTGACATTGCAAATTGCAGCTTTTAAATGTACTGTATACTGAAGTATGTTTATGACAATTATGACCGTATACTCTCTCTTAGGTACTCTATGTCATTAATATTACAACCCCAAATCAGAAAAAGTTGGGACAATATTGAAAAAAAAGTAATTATTTCCAAATTTACTTTGACTTGTATTTCATTGCAGGCAATATGAACACAAAATATTGAATCTTTTGTCTGGTCAACTGCATTTCATCTGTAAATATACATACTTTCTTTGACTTTATTTCTGTCACATGAGCAAAAGCTCTTAATGAAATTTTTGCTGTTCATTTGAAATCACCATGATGGAGGTCAGCATCTGCTTTAGTTGGGCTCTTCAACTTCTTATTTTAAGACTAGTTTTTATTTGTTGTTGTTATAATTAATTGTGATGATCACACTATTTATATAGCATGAAAAGCTAAACGAAATATAAGAATAAGTCTGATGAGGTTAACTGTGACATCAAAGCCACTCTCACCTGCTTGTACACTCATTCAATATCTTGTTAGCTCTGTGTAAGAAATGAATAATGCATAAAAGAAACCACTGAAGCGTCAGGCCTAAATACACCTTCCACAGTGAGAATGCTTAACCTATGACAGAATGTAAAAACACACAGACATCAAAAATTAGTCTTTTAATATCAACATTGGTGACAAACAAAAAATTTAAATCAAATAAAAAAATCAACTCAGAACAATACAAAACAATCTATTGAAATATTATCTCCCAATAAATATAACAAATATAAACACTTTACAGTTTTATGAGTGTGGAATATTTCAAAAAGTGAGAACCATGTTAAATTCAGTAAATATACTGTATTTTAATGTTGTTACTTAATCCTTTCGCAACTAAAAGCAGCACAAGAGAGAATAAAAGAATTGTACAAGTGCTTACCAGTAGTGGTGCTATATGAATAATGCATAAAAGAAACCACTGAAGCGTCAGGCCTAAATACACCTTCCACAGTGAGAAAGCTTAACCTTTGGCAGAATGTAAAAACACACAGACATCAACAATTAGTCTTTTAATATCAACATTCTCCTCCATGAACCGCCACCTTATCGTGGTGGAGGGGTTTGAGTGCCTGAGTGATCCTAAGAGCTATGTTGTCGGGGGCTAATG
>CAIGQW010000415.1:1316010-1348492 GCA_903798125.1 Danio choprae | reverse complement strand
ATTTTGTACAGAAATGAGCTGTTAATCATTTACTTCACTGTAGACTTTTACTGTTAAAATCACAGACATTTTTACAGTGTACTTTCAAATCAAATTGTAGCTTTAAAATGTTCAAAATCCTATACTAAATGCTTACTGAATAATAACAAACAAAACACTTTCAAAATCTTTAATTGATTTGGAAGGGAGGTTTTTATATTTGTATATCCTTCATTCATTCATTTTCTTTTCGGCTTAGTCCCTTTATTAATCTGGGGTCGCCACAGCGGAATGAACCGCCAACTTATCCAGCATATGTATTACGCAGCGGATGCCCTTCCAGCCGCAACCCATCTCTGGGAAACATCCATACACACTCACTCATTCACACACACACTCATACACTATGGACAATTTAGCTTACCCAATTCACCTGTACTGCATGTCTTTGGAATTGTGGGGGAAACCTGAGCACCCGGAGGAAACCCACGCAAACACGGGGAGAACATGCAAACTCCACACAGAAATGCTGACCCAGCCGGGGCTCGAACCAGCGACCTTCTTGCTGTGAGGCGAATGTGCTATCCACTCCGCCACCGTGCTGCCCTATTTGTATATCGTATTAAGGAATTTAATGTGTATAGCCATACACCCATGGTGCTTTACAAAAATTATTTTAAAATAAAATTTTTAAATACACATTTTTACATGTGTTTTAATAGTTCATTTTAATAAATAATCTAAAAGGTGTTAAATAAATATAACAAAGATAAACACTTTACAGTTTTATGAGTGTGGAATATTTCAAAAAGTTGAGAACCATGTTAAATTCAGTAAATATACTGTATTTTAATGTTGCTACTTAATCCTTTCCTTTCGCAACTAAAAGCAGCATAAGAGAGAATAAGCTATAGAAGAATTATACAAGTGCTTACCAGTAGTGGTGCTATGTAGCACTTTAACCCCCCAAAGAACCACTGAAGAACCTTTATGGTGCTTGAAAGGTTCTTTACACAGTAAAAGTGCTATATAGCACCTCAACCATTTTAAAGAACCACTGAAGAACCTTTTTTTTTAGAGTGTATGATGTATGAAGACCCAAAAAACCCAATGATTCCAGAAAAATCACTGATGATGTGTCCTGTGGCATCAAAAGATGTATGTGCACAATGAATCAAAGATTTTTACAAAGGAGATTTTGGGAAGCACTTGAATGAATGAAGGAATGAATGAAGGAAGGAATGAATGAATGAAGGAAGGAAGGAAGGAAGGAAGGAAGGAAGGAAGGAAGGAAGGAAGGAAGGAAGGAATTATGCCTGAACAAATCCTTGAGAATTATAGATATGAATAAAAGTTTAGTTTGCTGGTGATTTATGGCGCAGCAGAAAAAAAAATCATTTTAAGAAAATAGCCTTCAAATTAGGTTATGCCTATATACTGTATATAGTAAATTAAATCTATCACAAACTGATAAAGTTCAACATATACACAGCAAAAACTGGGGAGTTGAAATTTCGATGTTAAATCTTTCTGAGTTAACTTCAACTCTTAAAATGTAATTTTAACACATATAATGTAGAATCGTGTCAAGTGTTGGAGTCATTTAAAAGAGTTGATTATCAGAGTTGCTTTAACTCCTACGAGGAGTTATGATGATACTCCGCCCAAGCACTCAGCCCCCCACACATTTCAAGTTAGTCTGTCTCTGAGAGAAATGGTTAACAGCATGGTGTAGTTTTTGGCGGTAAGTACATTTTAAGCTATTATATTTATTCAATTATGATATATGTATAACAGTTGTTTTAACACTTTTTGGGAGTCAAAAAAACAACTCTACCTTTAGTGTTATATTTTTATGTATTTGTATAATGTTAATTTAACTCCAGAAAGTGTGGAGCTATATAAACTCATAAAAAGTGTTGAAATCAACTCTGTGAGAATTAATTCAACACTCGTCTTTTTGCTGTGTACTTCAAAACACTTAAAACTCGATTAAGGTTGTTTTCCTTAAAATAAACTGGACAAAAACATTATTCAAACTATTAAAAATCAAAAAGCCTCAAAATTGACAGGTAGATAGAAAGAGAGAGTGAAAGAAGTGTCTGTCAGGGTCTCGTCTTAAGTGTTTGTAACTTACTGTTCGAGTGCCGCATGCACTTTCACCCATTCTGTATTTTCTCTTCCACAGAGGTCATTTTGTCCTCTGTGTTTTACATAGACTGTCTTCACCCTGCCATAATTTGGCAGCACCGACCGTTATTTACATCACCCTCTCGGTTGAGCAAGATACGGGCATAATTGCATGTTAGTTTTTAATTATAAAAAAGTAAGGCGATGGGTTGTAAGGTAGCATCGCATTGTTCCCGTTTTATCCGTGCTCTGTGATCGTGTGAGCCTGTCTCCTGTGCTAAGTGATGATAAGCCCGCTTTCTATGCTCGCTCATAATTAATCCATCTCTAGCGCGCCCCCGCTCTTATCGCGCTCGCTCCCGCGTCTCAATGGAACTCAATTCTCTATTGATATCGCCCATAAAAAGAGAGGTGCAAATCCTTTAGTCGAGCCTTAGATTGAAGACATGATTCCCATTGCGCCAAATCTCAGTATCTGGAACCTGAAAATGCATCAAATTACAAACAAGGCTGGTTTGGTGACAGTTTTTTGGCGTTTAGTTGTCTTTTATGAAATATTTCTTCTGGCTAGGAATTACTGTCTTTTGGTGTATATAACACACTGTATGACCCAGCATGTACAGCGTCTACATAATAACAGATGATTAAAAAAGGTTTAAATTGCCTTAAAATCTATCTATCTGAACTGATTTACATCAACTGATGACAACAAAACTAAAGTAGAAATCTTTATAACAATTATACTTTCCATTATATCTTGCAAAACAACCATTTCCTGTATTTTTTTCCATTATTCCAGTTGTTTTCCATTTATTTATGCCTTGAGAGTGAATTAAAAGATCTCAACTTTTAATGTTGAAAATTTCACTCTTTTAGAAAGTGATTTCCATTTCCATTTTAATAGTTTAACCTTGTATATTGTATAATAAATCATACATTTAATAACAAATCTAAACAATACACAAAAAGTATACTGGCAACTAATTTCCTGTTGTTGTACAATAATTTTCATCAGGAAAATTATCCATACATAATTTTAAATAAAAGGAAATTAATTTCACATTGTACAACTTCTCAACATCAGAAATTGATGAAGCAGAGATTTGTTAGATAATGCATTAATAAACAATTAAATAATCATGTTATTTACCATATATATATATATGATAATGTCCATTATAAGACATACTGATTAATATTTCAGCAACCTTCTGAGTCAGCTAAGAAAGTACCAGAATTAAGATCCAAAAATGGTAGCTAGCTCACAAGGGATAAATTCAGAATGCAAACTTGCATACTTGCACACTGCATACTGCTTATCCTTACATTTTGTGCAATAAACACTGTAAACAGCATTCTGTTTTTGTAGAAGAGAACACAAAGGGAAACATTTCAGATGAATGTTTAATTCAGGGCATCCTGCTATCATCTCAGATAGTATAAAATCTGGTTCTTTTAAATTTTATGCAAAACAGTCTTATCTCTTTGTAGTCTGATCAATCGGTCCGTTAACAAGGATATGTTTGTTGTGGCTTATTTCCATTTCATTCTCACACTGTGAAGGTAGAATTCTGCTCATTGCAGTGCCGCATACAGGGTTGCACAACAAAAACAGAACTTGATGTGCACTTGTTGTAATCTTAAAGTTTTCCACATAGGGCTAGTCTAAATTGCATTACCTGTACATCAAGAGTAGACTCAAGAAAACTGCAAGAGCTTTTAGGGGTGCCATTTGAGACAAAACCTCTATTGCATACCACCTTTTAGCAAATATAGTAAATTAACACTGTATGCATTATAGTTTTTTCAGTCGCTTTGGTACATGTTTCAGATCAGAATTGAAATTTGCAAAACAGTGAGTGCATTTCTCAAAACAACGCGTACAAATAGTAAACCACCATGGATTACCTACAAAAGCTCAAAATCCTCAGTGTATCTCTCAAAACGAAGTTTCTATGTCAATGAATGTGTGAGTGCCATCAGAATAATAAGTCCTTGTGTCATTGTGTGTGGATAAGTTACTTCAAATTACTTAGTCATGTTGTCAATATAGCAGTGTACTCTGGAGGGGTGTTCTGATGTGAACTCTGAAGGGGTTTTCTGGCGTTCTTTTGCTGTTTGTATTGTAATTTGTTGTCAGATCATGTCATTGTGATACGAAAAGTAAAAGAAAGCACAAAGAAAAAACAAAACAAAAGTAGAAATGTGAACTCTCCTTTGAGATGCACCTTCATTAGAAAAAGTCAAGATTCACCTGGGAGAAATGTACCAATTGTAGATATATTTAGAAAAAAAAGGTCTAATGGAAATGCATAGAAAAATGCATTATGACAAAATATTAAGACAACTTGTTCAGCCATTTTGCATGTCAAGACTTATGCCATTAACAAACGATTAAATGTTGTGGGGGTGAGACAATTCAAAAGAGACCAAAATAATCAATTTTGATCAACATGACATGAGCAATTGATAATGTAGGAAACATCAGATAATTGCACATAACCATTTGGATGGATGTACAAAAAGAATTTGCAACTTGTTTAAAGAAATGAGAAACTGCTTTTTTGATGTGCACAAGTGACACAATGATGTGAAGATTGAACAGGTAGTTTTGAGAATTTCAATCTCAAAAGTCAAGATTCACCCAAGAGAAATTTACCAATTTAGGACAGATTTAGATACAAAGTCTAATGGAAAGGTATAGAAAAATGACATATAATGACAGCTTGTTCAAGCATTTTGCATGTCAAGACTTATGCTAGGAACTAATGCCTAAATGTTGTGGGGGTGAGACTATTCAGACAGAGACCAATATAATTCATTTTGATCAACATGACATAAGCAACTGATAATGTAGGAAACAGCCGAGCATTGCACGTAATTATTTGCATGGATGTACACAAACATTTGCAACTTGTTCAAAGAAACGAGAAACTGCTTTTTTAATGTGCACAACTGACACAATGATGTGAAGATCGAATAGGTAGTTTTGAGAATTTCAATTCTGAACTGAGAAATGGACCAAAGCGATTGAGAAAAACTGTAATAAAATTTGCATGAGGTATAATAAGGCATAATGCACAGTACTCCAAACGCAATATGTTTACACCACAATGGTGTTCTACAGATGCAAAGTTTTTTTCTTTTATGTTCAGACGTTTTGCATACAAAAGGAAACTGTCATGACATTTCTTGTTGTATTATTTATTAAACATTGTATTGTTAATTATTTTTGTTTTGTCCTGTCACTGTCCTTCTGAAGCACTGTGGAAGCTTTTGTCACAAATACAATTAGCTTGTACTGAGTGTCTAAACAGGGCCTCACGGTGGCACAGTGGATAGCACGTTCGCCTCACAGCAAGAAGGTCTCTGGTTCGAGCCTCGCCTGGGTCAGTTGGCGTTTCTGTGTGGAGTTTGCATGTTCTCCCCGTGTTGGCGTGGGTTTCCTCCGGGTGCTCCGGTTTCCCCCATGTGCTATAGGTGAATTGGGTAAGCTAAATTGCCCGTAGTGTATGAGTGTAAATGGGTGTGTATGGATGTTTCCCAGAGATGGGTTGCAGCTGGAAGGGCATCCGCTGCGTAAAACATATGCTGGATAAGTTGGCGGTTCATTCCGCTGTGGCGACCCCAGATTAATAAAGGGACTAAGCCGAAATGAAAATGAATAAATGAATGAATGTCTAAACATACTAGGCAATATATAATTCTGATTTAGATACATTCATTCATTTTCTTTTCGGCTTAGTCCCTTTATCAATCCAGGGTTGACACAGCGGAATGAACCACCATCTTATCCAGCATATGTTTTATGCAGCGGATGCCCTTTCAGCCGCAACCCATCACTGGGAAACATCCATACATTCATTCATTACGGACAATTTTAGCTTACCCAATTCACTTATATCACATGTTTTTGGACTTGTGGGGGAAACCGGAGCACCCGGAGGAAACCCACGCAAACACGGGGAGAACATGCAAACTCCACACAGAAACGCCAACTGACCCAGCCGGGAACCAGCAACCTTCTTGCTGTGAGGCGATTGTGCTACCCACTGCGCCACCGTGCTGCCCGATTTAGATACATGGTTGGCCAATAGTTGATGATGTCACTCACTATTTTTAGGTGCACAAACACAGTTGGTTGTATTGACACATCTATAGAATTGAACATATAATAGGCTTACGCATGCACATGACGTCATTGTAACAAAACTACACTTTAAAAAAATCCATTAACAGTTTTCTGTATTTAGTGATAAACAAGTGTTTTGTTTGTTTCTGCTTTTAAATCGCATTTTTATGTCAAAAGGACTATGAAAGTGACTTTTATTGACATTCTTGGTATTTTAAATTGATGAATTGTCAATTGGTTGGCTATCTAAATCTAATTGACAAAAGCAGGCAATAAGCTGCCAGTACCTTTTCTTTTTTTATTGTTTCTAGAATTATTTCTTATACAGTATATAGTTTCAACTATTACAAATGTCAATAAAACTTTGTCAAATGGAAAGTTCAAATGTTTTTAGATCAAAAGTCGAAAGAGCAGAGATCAAAGTCTCATAATGCAGTTTCAAAAGCACAAATAAATAGAAAACATGTTTATTTCTGTTAATTTGATATTTTTTCAATGCATTTTTGGCAAATTGTTGAACAGCTAGTTTCATTGCACATGATAAAATTGATAAAACAATAAGCTACTGGATGCAACACTTTTAGGCAAACAAAAATTACTTTTTATTAAGTTAGAGCAGAGATCAAAATCTCATGATGCAATTTTAAAAGCCTAAATAATAGAAAACATGTTTATTTCTGTTAAATGGTTATTTTTTCAATACATTTTTGGCAGAACAATAAGCTACTGGACGTAGCCTAACACTTTTAGGTAAACATAACTCATTACACGTAATAAAATGGCATATTTTGCCCAGTAATTTCACCTGATGTATCCCGAGAGAAAAGACAAAAAAAAGCTGTTAAAAGCCCAGGGTGCAGTGAGTGAGTGTGTGAGATGTGCTGCTGCAGCTCTACGGTGCACCGCTGCGCTCAAACCTCCTGCAACAAAAGCACAACACGCGCTCATCTGCGCTGTCAGTGTGCGCTCGGATCACAGCACAACTTAACCCTCTCCACGACGACACCAACAAACCCTGACTGGAATCAGACCGACACCGACACACATACGAGTCTTACAGACATAGCGTTTATCTGTGTTTGGATGAATCGCGGTATCGTTTTTTAATCTCAAGTCCAGCGCGCGGAGCAGGAATGTCCCGGAGGAAACAGAGCAACCCAAAGCAGTTCAAACGTGAGTTTGCCAACGCGATTCTTTGCTTTCTTTCTCAAAACAGATGACCAGACAGGTTGTTTGTGGTAGTTTTAGTCCAAATTAAGTTGATTAACACTTTTCATTTAGACACATTTATATGCATTGATTAGTGATTACGAATCAGATGTGGATCAGAATATATTTGATTGTATTTGAGGATTTTATAATAACCGTTTTATTTATTTTGTATTTTAATAAAAGTTAAACATTTAAAGAAAGTTACAAAGTTTAGATTTTTATTGACAGCTGCATGAATTGTTTATAAAATAATTTATAAAAAAACGTATAATAAACTAAAAATTCTTTTTTTTTTTTTTTAAAGAAAAACACATTTTTAATCCAGAACAGATATTATTACGTTTTTGTGAAATAACAAATGTTCTACATTTAACTTGCATGTTTTTAAAAGTACAGTTTTGGTACACTTAATATTTATTGTTTTGCAATTACAATCATCTGTTCATGCATTTTGGAACTGTAGAGAAGTGCTTATGCTGACACTTTACTATGACATATTGAAAATGTAACACAAGATCACTTATTACTCATCAATCCTGGCATTGGGCACTGAAGTTTTTGTGGTGATGAAACTGTTTACTTAGCAGTCCGGGCGTATCAGCTCTCATCGTGTCTGTTTTCTGCTTTTCAAGGTCTGCATTATACAGAAGGCAGTTGTTGTGATATCTCAATCTGCAGACGTGTCCCACATATTTCTGGAGTGATTTGAAACACTAGCGCACAACAGAGAGTTCTTGAAATGACTGTAAAGCTAGAGAGCGAGCAGCACCTGTAAAGAGCACAGCTTTACTAGACACATGCTCATAGCAAAGGACAAAGAGGTTGTTATGGGCAGAGATGCTCTTCTGTATTTTTATTTTATTTATTTATTTATTTTTTTTGTTACATTTTGTTCCCAATTGAACACACTTTGCCCCTGTTATCTGAACCCCAGTGATTCACCCTGGATTTTCATATTTTGCCTATTCCATTCTCTGGTGTGCCCTCTGTGAGGCAGATAAAGCCAGAGCACTGAAAGAGCTCCATTAATTTGCCCCGATGACTGTGGCGATAAGGGCAGATAATGGGCTAGATAAGCTGGGGAAGATATACCATCAGAGACCCCATTATTACCATTAGAATTCCAGGCCAGCAGTCTGTTCCTGCCTGATAATCCCTCCACCCATCCTCCACTTCGCTTGATAAGACAAGGAATAGTCAGTCCGCACTCTCTTTATTAGCCCGCCTGGATATTCTGATAATATGCTTGATAAATTATGTATTTTTTCCCCTTCTCCCACTATTTTAGCCCTATTGAATGATCTGTCTTTTTCTTATGGAGAGATAAAAAGGGCATTTTGGGTCATGTTTTTTTTTTCTCTTTTCTTTTTTTCCCACCCCTCAGTTGGTGTTTAGGGGGTTATTGTAATCAGAGTTCGATGGGAAGGGCAGATTGGATGGCCAAGGTGTCTTGGTGGGAGAGTAGACGTCAGTGCTATCAGATCCACATCTCCAGCACAGGCTGCTGTACCAGCTGTTCATCTCAACCTCTTATCACCTCCACGGCCAAATGCGCTGAAAATTTGTCCAAATTGTTGGTCAGAGCAAGGCGGGTTTGCCAAATAAATGATAGTGGATTAAAAAGACAGAGCCAGACAATTGTGATTTCAGCATATATTTTACTTTAAACCTTATTTGTCTTTTTTTATGTTGAGGAATTTTGGATTGACTGCAAACAGTTTAGAGCAAATAATTGGTTATTAATCACATTGTTCAGTAGGTAAGAAGATGTTGCTGTACTGAGGTCTTTTTTTATGAATGACTTACAGAAATTGAATGTGTGTTTGTGCGTGTGCGTTTTGTGATATATCCACACAAATTTGACATGGTCATGACATAGGAAGGAGATGACTACAGGAGAGGACTTATGACTACATTTCCCCATGTCCCCATTTTTCAAAAGGCTTAAAAATCATACAGAATGATTTATTTATTCATTTTATTTTAATTTTTTTGGAGAAAGTTTAATGTAAAGATGTATAGAGTTAGTATAGGGTGATAGGAAATACTGTAAAAACACTTCCCCACTAGTCTCCACAATTCACAAACAAAACTCACTTTCTGTTTACTCGATTTTGTGTTCTCTCTTTTATGACTCATAAGCTGCAGATTTGACTAAAATCTCTTATCTCCCATTTAAAAATGTAAGTTCTGGCAATCAGCATTCTAAAATAATCCCCATCTGATAATTCATTTGCCTTTTAACACTTTAGGTGCACTTAAAATGTTAAATGTTGTTGTAGATTTTGGTTTTTATTATTTTTTATTAGTTTAAATTCATCGTTTACATTTTGTTTGTTTGTTTGTTTGTTTGTTTGCTCGTGTTATTTTGTGGATCAGTTTTCTTTATAAATAAAACAATAATAATAAAAGATTTGGTAGTTCACCTGTAAACTTAAGTACAACTGATTTCATCTATTCTTTAAAATGACTGGTTTCCCAGGTATTACTTTTAGTTTTTCAGGTATTGTATTACATTTCTTACTAACTTTTTTTTTTTATGAGTAATCTTAGTTAATATATTATACAAACAAACAAATGTAATTTTTTTGTGCATATAGTGATATTTTGCTATTGACAAATTGTCTGACTTAAGTGTATGATTTTGATTCACCTAGATGCTTCTAACATCTGAATTCTATACTAACTTCCAATCTAGTGTGTACCTGCTGAAGTTTTTTCAGCTCTCGCAGCAGTGAACTGTCAAAGTATTTCTTCTTTCTCTCATTGTTCAGACTTCAATTATTTATTTGGTGGCTGTCACTCGTGGTTGTCTGCACTAACTTTGTGCTGTCAGAAGATGATAATTTATTTCATTATTATACCCTATCAAGGATGTCAGATTTGTTGCCTCTCCTTTATTCTTTTTTTAATCCGTTTTGATTAACTTCGTCTGCCAACTGTCAGCGTGAGGCATCCCTCAGTCGTGAGCTATCTCTCACAGATCAGTGCAATATGAAGAGAGGGCTTATTGCATGCCAACTTTCTCCTCAGCATCTGTTCGGCACTAATGAGCTATGAAGTGCTGTGGCTCACTAGGCTCCTGGAAGGAGGAGGGGAGATAGAAGGGACGGGAGAGCCTCACACCTGTCTTAATGCGGTGAGATGTCCCGAATGTTTAGGAATGTAGCTGCCGTTGGTCAGAGACATGCCGTTATACAGAGCAATCCCACAGCTCTCTGATTAGTAGCTGGAATATTGAAGTATTTATTATAAATAATTTATCTGTAGGCTTAACTTTTAAACCCAGTTGTGCTTTTTTGAAAAATATCAATCGTTTTTTTTTAACAAACTAAAACAAAGTAATGCAACTCACCATAATAGAGAGAGATGTTGGTTTCCCAGTCATGCTGTAGTGGCTGAATTTTAATAAAGATTCTGATGTCTGGTCTGCAGTGTGCAAAGATATGGATATAGGCTTTTAAAGGGGAAACTCACAATAAAGTGGGATGTCATATAGAGTAATTTTGCATTTTTGAGGCCTGGTAGCAACTTTTAGCAACCTGATAATGGGCCGCAACCTGGTGGTTTGAGATCCCTGATATACCTGTTTGGGAATGCAAAAGGTCTGCAAAGTTTTAAGTGTTAAAGTGCATGATAAATAAAATGATCATGTTTGTTAAAAAAGGTTCGATCTCAACTGCTGAAATGAGTCTCAAGGAATTCCAGTTTCATTTACATAATGGATATGTACACCATTCAGACATAACATTATGACCAGCCACCTAATAACCAGTTGAACCTACACTGGCCCACAAAACAGCACCCACAAAGTGAGCCATTTATTTACTGAGATGGTAATTGCTTTTCTCTGATATTTTGTACCATAATATCAACATCAGGCCAGTTCCCATAAATTGTGAAGTGGTGGTGGTGGTGCAGCGTGAGCCTACTTTTCCAAGTCGAAGCACAAATGTTCAGTTGGGTTTATGTTAGGTGAATTTAGAGGCCAAATCATTCTACATTTTCCTTAAATGGCATGGTGCTCTTGGTCTGCAACGATATTTAGACACCTAACAGTTGTCAGGGATTGTGCTGTTTGGATAACTTGGCTTCACACATACTGTACAATATCCCTTTCTCACCTTCCTGCATGAGTTTATAAATGTGACCAAGTTTATCACTTGACCAACTTATACTTATCAGCCCAATGATTTATTTATATCTGATATTCAAATTCTCAAATATTTGTAAGTTTGTCTTTAAATAGCTTAATAATGATCATAGTCTGTTAGTTAATTAGCTTAATATTAGTGGAGAGATTAGAGCTGCTGGATTTAAAACATGCTAATTTATCAACTTCTCTCAAAATACATGAAAGTAAGTGGCTAGTAACTGGGAGAAGAGTAGAGTAAGCATTATAGTAGCCTAAAAAGTGTGTATCTGTTGCAAAAAAACCAGTATGATTATGTTTAAAAAGAATCATTATTGCCATCTCCATAGACATAACCATAGGTTTTGCAAACCATAATGTTATATTTTGCTAGTACTTATATGTATTTATCTAAAACCTAAAAGAATGCTATTTGCTTGAAAACAATGATAAATTGTATGTAAATTTGCACAGGACATATCGCAAAAGCTGAATTTAGCAGCTAATCACGTGATGCACTGAAAATTCTAATCACTTTGGTGTAATCTTAAGGCTGGTTTATACTTCTGCGTTAAGTGATCGGCATGACCCACGGTGCCTGCCTTGTGCGTTGGCGTGCATTTATACTTCTGCGCGCTGTTTGTGTTGCTCTGCAATAACACTTCCGAAACGCCAGCTGGCAGTAGGCTTTTATGTTCCTCTGTGTCGAGTTTCTTCGGGTGTTTAGTTTTTTTCTGAACGCCACCTTATTGTATAAGCAGCTAAAACTCGCTTATTCAGAGGTGGGAACTAGTGGACGTGCAACAGCTTTAATCATTAGGTAAACACAAAACAAAAGTTTCCATCTGGAGCTCCTCCATGGGACTCGACACTTGTAAACACTTGCTCCATCGGCCTCACGGCTCTCAGCACCGCCCACACTCGTCACAGCTACCAAACCGACCAATCACAGAGCTTGCGCTACGCGTCAGTGCGACGTGTAGTTACATTTTTTGAGAGGTGCCACGGCGAGGGCTATGCACACATGTGCAGAAGTATAAATCAGGCTTTATGCGTCAAAGCATTAATGTGCCCCAAGAAAACACTGGCAACAACATAAAACTGTTGTGGGCTTATGCCACCCAACAGTGTATCCAGGTGGCATAGCCTTTGTTGCTAATTGCCATATTTACACTAACCATTTCATGTGATGCACCAGGAATCTTGATTCGTCATACCAGGCCGCTTTCTTCCACTCATCAACGGTCCAATCATGATTTCATGCTTTGTTGGCAGTGGTGTACAGTTGCAATGAGGACTCAGCTGGGTCGCATTGCCCTGGTCACCACTGTTGTAGCAGCTGGTGATATGTTTCACTGTGGCCCTATAGTTGCTGTGAACAATAACCCAATATTCCAGAATGTGTGCCTTTTCTGAGATCGATGTTTTGAGGTGCCTTTTGGCAGCTTTTCCCATTCTGGCAACAAACACTGTAGTGACTGGTCTGGGTGGCATATACTGTTCTGCAAACACTGTACTAGTTGAAAGTATGCTCTGGATGGCATATATACTCTGTAAGCTGCACTAGCAAAATCGTTTGGTTGCCAGGTGCAATCATTGCTGTAGGCTCTGATCGTCATAATGTTATGCTTGGCATTTATAGATCTTTAAGATCCTGTTTGTATTATAATGTAAATCTGTTGTCATATTTCATTAAATTATTTTTGTTAAAATATGTCTAACAAGGCGATACGGTGGCTCAGTGGGTAGCACTGTCACCTCACAGCAAGAAGGTCACTGGTTTGAGCCCAACTGGGTCAGTGGGCATTTATGTGTGGAGTCCCCCACAGTCCAAAGACATGCGCTATAGGTGAATTGAATAAGCTAAATTGGCCGTAGTGTATGTGTGTGAATGCAAGAGTATATGTTTGTTTCCCAGTGCTAGGTTGCGGCTGGAAGGGCATCCACTGCATAAACCATATGCTGGATAAGTTGGCAGTTCATTCCACTGTGGCAACTCTTAATAAAGGGACTAAGCTGAAAACAAAATGAATAATTGAATGATATGTCTAACAATATTTTTTTATTTAAACTATTATAATGCTAAATTACATATGTAAATTAAAGAACGGTAGTATAGTAAAAATGTATGATAATCATTATTTTTCCTTAGAAGAAGAAATACCATTCAAAGCTGTACCACACTTGTGCTTTTTATGCTTGAAAACCCTTTATTTTTTCGTCTATGACCTTTATATATACTTTTTATTAACACTAGATATGAGCATCAGGTATTGAAACATCCATGTTAGTCAACCACGTTGAATAATCAATATTAATTGTAACATAAAAAAACAAAAAAGCTTTCATTCAAATATATAAAAGATTGTCCTTAAACTGCATCTTCAAGGCAACCTCTGGGACCAGTAGCTCTAAAAGAGACCGACAGAATCAATGCCAAAAACAAGATAAGCGAGATGTTTATTTGACGAGCCTTAATCATTGATGCCCCTGCTGTGCTAGATGTCCTATCAGTGAGGTCCAGCGGCTCAGAGGGAACGCGCTACTTTTATTCTCATCACCTTCATTGAGCCTTTCCAGTTTAATGATGTTAAATCAATAACTGTTGTCAGATGCACAAACTGCGGGTTGCTTTTGAATGGGAACAAAAAGACGGCTCAATTAGGGTGTTTGTGCTGAAGATTTGTTAAAGAGCTTGTCCTTTGACTTACACCAATGTCCCTTTAAGGCAAGTCATTTCACTTGGTGGCCATCTTGAGATGCTGTTTTCTTTGTCAACACTCAAGTACAGCAATGGGAAAAGATTAAATAAATAATTAAAATAACTTCCCCTCTCTCTTCAACAACTTCTTTTTTCTAATGTAGTCTTCTTTTTATTGGCATGACAGCGGGATCAACCACATTCATCAAACCATCCAATAAATCCCCAGTGGTTGTTTTTGATAACAAAAAAATGCATATAAAAACATAATAGATATATGGGTGATTCTAGAATTGTGGGTACATTTTTGCATCTTCAAGAAAAACCTTCAAACAAAAACTTTAATCAAACAGTTTTGAATAATGTCACAATTTAAATCAAGTAATTTCTAAAACAATGTTTGCATGTATGTTCAGGAACATGTGATATTATATAAAATATATTTTAAAGACTTCCACTATTTGTTTTTGACTGTATCAGCTTCCTGAATCATACCTTTCAGCTTCAATAATTATGAAATAAGTAAATGCAAGCTTCATATGTTTGTGTGCTTACTCTACTAACTAAAACACTTCTGCAAATCCTTTTATTATCGGTATTATTTGTAAACTCTGTTATGAAAATAGATTTTGTGTCTGCCCATAGGTTCTGGTCAACGTTTTTTACATCAGTTATAAAAAAAAGGCATAACTGATAGAAAAAGCATGTGACTTGCTCCAAGTGATATCACTTCCTCTGGTGGGAATCTCTGGAAGGCATTTGGGCATGTCATTTATTCTTCTTTCATTCATTTTGTATAAAATGTTTAGGGTACACCAGTAGTAGATGACTTATTTGTCAACTCTTTTACTGTGATTTTTCAGTGAATTTCTTATTCACATTTTAAACACAATAATATGATAAAAATGCAAAAAAATAATTGTTTTAAACATGCCATGTGGTATCTGGTTAGAGCTAAAGCACAAGATGGTGGAAAATGTCAACTCTGTTATGGTTTAAAAAAGTGTAACAATAATGTAAACAATTAGCAACAGAACCAAATCTTCCCTATCACATTTAAGAATGTTGTATTGTTTTATTCATGGAAAATGGCCCGCAATTCTAAAATGAGTTATATATTGATAGATGTGCAATGAAGCTCAGAGCTGTTTAGTTTGTGGCAAATATTTGTTGTAATCCTTATTCATTCATTCATTCATTCATTTTCATTTCGGCTTAGTCCCTTTATTAATCTGGGGTCGCCACAGCGGAATGAACCGCCACCTTATCCAGCATATGTTTTATGCAGCGGATGCCCTTCCAGCTGCAACCCATCACTGGGGGAACACCCATACACACCTATTCACACTCATACACTACGGACAATTTTGCTTACCCAATTCACCTATATCGCATGTCTTTGGACTGTGGGGGAAACCGGAGCACCCG
Source organism: Danio choprae (assembly GCA_903798125.1). Classification (NCBI taxonomy): domain Eukaryota; kingdom Metazoa; phylum Chordata; class Actinopteri; order Cypriniformes; family Danionidae; genus Danio; species Danio choprae. Next base: position 1,332,778 of record CAIGQW010000415.1, on the reverse strand, counting down.
GAGGAAACCCACGCAAACACGGGGAGAACATGCAAACTCCACACAGAAATGCCATCTGACCCAGCCGAGGCTCGAACCAGCGACCTTCTTGCTGTGAGGCGAGAGCGCTATCCACTGCGCCACCGTGCTGCCCGTTGTAATCCTTAGTGTCTCTTCAAACAATGATGTTACACATGACAAAATGATCAAATAATCTAGTATCTGGCATAAAAGACCTAATAAAGTACTTAATAAATGAATCATTTGAAAACCCAGATATGTTTGCTTGTACAGTGGGTGCTGCCACAATATATAGTGTTTGGTGGGATTAGAGAGCTCTGCGGTCTAATTTTAACTTCAGCACCTCCACAGCAAATGTGATGGCATGCTTTTAAATGCGGAGTGGAAAATCGCTAATGGCACAAATCCGGGGCACTAATAGGTGATAGCTGAAGTTTGTGCGAGCATCTTTTGCGAACTGCGCTTAAAAGTTCATAATTCAAAGTGCTTTTGGGGTTGAGTCTGCAAAGCCGTTGATATCAAATGACAGCCTCTAAGTTCTTTAATTACCTTAGTGATTGCATAGCATGCTTGCAGGATTCTGCAATACTGTTACAGCTTAATTATTAGTTGTGCTTTCTCTTTATATCAGTTTTTTGGGGAAAATTATATGCGTTTTATTTTTTAGCGGTTTCTTTGACATGAAGATTTAATAGACTATGGGGATCACAAAAAAAATAACATGGTTTCTTCCAGACGATAATGAGATTAGACATCTGTGTAAATATTCTGCTACTCCGATTTTTATCCTGAAAAAACAACCATAATTATGGGTGAGGGAATAAGAATCTTCTGATGACTCTCTGAATAAATATCTACTCTCAGACATCATCATAGTCACAATATGATTGTTGTTTATTGTTTAAATTATTTTTATATTAACATTTTCTGTCACTGATATTGCCTAATATTCATTTTAAAACTAGTATTGTTGTTGTAAGTCAGCAATAATATCTTATTTGTGTATTATTATTTCTTTAAAAAAATTGTTATTAATAACGGACCAGATAACTTTATTTCAAAAAGAAAACTCAGCTCAAATCAATATGATTGGCTATTTTTATGACTGATTTTGGAGTTTGCATGTTCTCCCCGTTTTGGCGTGGGTTTCCTCCGGGTGCTCCGGTTTCCCCCACAAGTCCAAAGACATGCGCTATAGGTGAATTGGGTAGGCTAAATTGTCCATAGTGTATGTGTGTGAATGGGTGTGTGTGGATGTTTCCCAGTGATGGGTTGCAGCTGGAAGGGCATCCGCTGCGTAAAACATGCTGGATAAGTTGGCGGTTCATTCCGCTGTGGTGACCCCAGATTAATAAAGGGACTAAGCCGAAATGAAAATGAATGAATGAATGACTGATTTTTTGGGTTTTGATGACTGTGAGCAGATTATTTGGTAGAGAAGTGTGTTGTAGGCCACTGTGTCACAGTTAACATTTTTCCACCTAGTCATTGTTCCTGCACTTCTCAATGAATGCTAGTACAAAGATAGTGGAGTTCATTACTGGTTGAGATCTGATTCATGTTTTCATGCTGTGTAATCATTGATTTAATCTCATTTAAAAATAGAACAGCACAAAAGCAGTTCATGAGAAAGGTTTGAGCATGCATATGTTGGGAGATCATGGGAACATGATGACCGCTGATAGACTTCTGTATGCTAACAAAAAATAAATAGAATTGAATCTCAGATTAGGTGCTTTAAGATCTATAGGAAATTTTATATTGTTAGGTTTAGGTTTAGATGTAAACTGTGCTGGAAAAAACTGTGACTACACCCACACTAGCTTTATGATAAAGAAGCATACTTTAATATACAGTAGTTGGAAAAAACGAGAAGTTATTACACATATATTATTCTCCTCCAATTATATGTGGCATCTAATCCAAATAACGATATTTTTTTATCGTTTACTCCTGGTATTAAAGGGATAGTTCATCCATAGGTAAAAAAGTTCCTCACTATTTATAAACTTTTATGAATTTCTTTATTCTGTTGATTGAACACACACATACACAAAACAATTCTGAGGAATGCTGAAAAAAAAACACCCATTCACATCCATAGTAGAAACAAATATACTATGGAAGTCAACGGCTGCTTTTTTGCAAGTTTCTTGGGCATATCTTCCTTTGTGTTAAACAGAAGAAAGAAATTCAAATGGGGTTTGGAACAAGCTGAGTAAATGATGACAGAATGTAAATTTTTGGGTGAACTATCCCTTAAAGATGCAGTTCAGTCAATCAAATACCAAGTAGATGAGGAAGACACATTCGTATGCATCTATTTTCTTCCACTTTTGTCAATTTTCCTGATGAGTGAAAAGCAAGCACAATGTAAATATGAATGTAAAAAAGAGATTATAGAAAACAATACAGAGATCAGCAGCGTTTGTTTTTGCTTTGATATCAGCAAAATTACTGTTAGTCAATGTGATTGTGTTTGAATTAGGACAAGTAACGATTAGTTTTTCTTTGTAAGCTTCAAACTATACTTAAAATTTCAGTCGGCTAAATGTATATCTTGTCTAACTAACATGCTTTAAATACCTCTAAATGTAATGTTTAAGAATCAAGTCAAAAGTGGAGAGTATGTGGTCTTTTATTGCTGTTCAAACAGATTCAACTACATGAGCATCTATGCTACATTTACACCTAAATTTAGAGTTGTCTAATTGTGATCAGATTTCCAAAAACACATCTTAGTTCTACGTGTAAACAGGACTAGGTGGTGCAACATTCTCTTTTGTCCTAAACACTTTGTATTCTTGCCTCCCAACTTTTTTCAATCCTCCACAGTCTTTCTCTTTCTATTCTCTCCATCTCTATGGTCCATCTATTCCTGGGAAGAGACTGAGATGTTATGCCACTGAGGTGATCAGGCACGCGATACAGTGCCAGGCTGCCACAGCTGTTTGTTTGATGTTGTGCCGACATTTAGAAGCAGGAATCCAAATCTGACATTCACACGGAGAACAGGGAAGTACAATCTGTAGGCTGCAAATAGGCTGCCTCTATGCATCTTAGGTGTTGTACTTAAAACATGAAATTTGGCAAGTCAGTGCAAAAGAGCAGTTTTATTAAATGATATTATGGAACGCATATCATATATTTATATATTTCTTATTTTACTTGTACACACTATATATGCATTGTATGCTTTGTACTTTAAATAGATAGGAAATGCATAAAGGAACAGTTGAAATGCGTAAAACAACAGTATGCTGTGTTACTGTCACATGAGGTTCATTCAGGTGCATGGACATCACTATTGGGATGTATGTCCAAATGAAACGGCTTTTCACACAAGAAAAAATGTTGAGTGGGACTTGCTTTAGTCCAAGTTGACAAAATCAAGAATTGATTGTATTGTTTAATGAATGTGGTTTGCTATTGGTGGATCTCATTATCGACAGGTTCCTCACATGGAGTAAACTTGTCATAAGAGAAGAGGGAAAGAAAGTTATTTTGATAAAATATTATGAGAGCACATGAATTCTGACACATAACAGTTTCTATATTGTCACTGATACATAATTTATAATAAATACTGAAATATTCAATAAACAAGAATGGACCATTTTAATGTCATGGTGACTTTAGTTATGAAAAATAACTATATATGAAAAATATGATAAAGTGTCAAGTTTATGTGGATCAATTGCATTTTCATTTATTTATTTGTTTAATTTAATGACATAAAAAAATCAAATGTGGAGTTTGCAAGTTCTCCCTGTGTTCACTTGGGTTTCCTCCGGGTGCTCTGTTTTCCCCCACAGTCCAAAGACATGCGGTATAGGTGAATTAAATAAACTAAATTGACCGTAGTGTATGTGTGTGAATGAGTGTGTATAGATGTTTCCCATTACTGGGTTGCAGCTGGAAGGGCATCCGCTGTGTAAAAAATATGCTGGATAAGTTGTTGGTTCATTCCGCTGTGGCGACCCCTAATGCATAAAGGGATAAGCCAAAGGAAAATGAATGAATGAAAAAATCTAATGTACATTCATGCCATGTGAAAATCGTTCACATACTTGTAGATTTCAAAATTAGAACTTGTAAACTAAGAAATTTCAGCCTGATTTTACAGGGGAAAAAAGGTATATTTACATATTAGCAAAAGGTGGCTGATTTGTAGAATGTTGTTCAAGCTAAAAATGTAGTGTTTACACCACTAATACCACTCCTAAACATAACCATCACTGAGGTCGTGGCCAAGTCATACTTAAATATATGTATGAGAGTATACAAATTCATGTAAAGAAAAAAGGTTCCAAACTGTGAGATTTTCTGACAGCTACGACTTGTACTATGTATCCACTATACCACCTGACCTCCATAGATTTATTTAGGCTCTATAGAAATATCTAATTCTGAATCCCAAGTCTTCAACAGCTTCAAGTGGAGTGTCATGTGTTGACATTTAGACATTATGGAAATTACAATATGGAGTAAACACAGCGTTTTTGTTCATTCATCAACTTAAAAAAGAAAGATCAAGTTAAGTGCACTGCATTATGGGATGAAGTATTCTGTGTGGTTGGCTACAGTGTTACTGTAATGAAATTACTTTTACACTGAAAAAGTAGAGTAAGAGATTACTTTTCATGTTAAGGTAATCTTGTACAGTTACTTATAATCTACAGTTCATGCCTTAAATACTGTACACAACTTTAGATTTAGAGATATCAAACACATTAATTCAGAGAAGCAGATAAATTGTAGTATTATTATGCAAGTAACGTGCAAAGTAATTCTATTTTTCTTACTAAAGAAAGTTACATTTATCAAGTTGATAAATTAAACCAATGAATTTAGGAACAAAAGCAAAACAATATATAGTACATATTAAACATGGTGCCATTACTTTAAACATTTCAGGTTTTGATACATATAATGCTTAATGTTCTTAAGTATTGCATATTTTAATAAATCTAAAGGCCCTGTTTTGAAAAATGTTGTCTATACATTGACATTTATAAGGATTTGTGTTAGTGTTGAGTCAAGTAATTAAAATTACGTAATTATGTAATTGGTAATTAGCAATTAATCACTTTTTTGTAGTAACACACTTAGTATTATGTTCATATTTTGGTAATTTTCTATGCACCCACACGCACACGCACACGCACGCACACGCACGCACACACACACACACACACACACACACACACACACACACACACTGCATCTTGCACACTGCATTAAATTTACATAGGAAAATAATTGGTAGCATGCCATTCCAACTCATCAATCTTTGGTCAGATAAAAAAAAAGTGTACTGTAAAATAGGGAGATAGCAAGAAGAGGCCGGAATGGCAGGGAAAAGAAGGCTGATTTCCATGCGGCTCGGCACTGTCAGATTGAATTAGCTCAGGTGTAATTAGAGCGCTGGAGAGCGTCCTGCTTTGGCTGCGGTGTGCGACGGGGCAGCATGGCTCTACACTGAAGCCAGCTGATACCGAGCCGGGCCGCTATCACCATGCAAACACACGCCTCCAACATCGCAGGCGAGCCACAAATCCAAGCATGAAATTAGCAGTCACTCAGATCATGCCCGCATACTTGCATATTTCACTTTGTGTGTTTTCTGCTTTGTGTGTCTAGCCTATGTGTGTATTTTAGAGGAAGCTGGAGTGTTTCAGCGGCTAGCTGGAGTTTAGGTCTGCTAGAAGGAGGTTAGGTGTTTGCAAACAGTGTGAGTGCTTAATTAGTCCCTGTTTTGTCAAAGTCAACAATGTTGTTGTTATAAAATGTTGTTATATTTTTAATTTTCATTGACTTTTTTTATTGGTTTGTGCATTTTATATAATTTTAAATTTTTGATCAAAATTAAATCTTACTTCTAAAGTATTACTTTTTCATATTTTATCCTGTCTAATTAAATCCTGATGAATACAATTAAAAAGTCCAGCTCAGCAAGATTGTTTGAGGAATTAGCTGTTTATAAAATTAGTAATAGTATTAAGTAACTGTTATGATTATTTCAACAAACACCATTTTTAAAGTAGATTACAATAGATTTTCAATAATTCTAGTGACATTAAAGAATGCTAGTCAAATTTATCTAAAAGTAACAGATTTTTATACTTATATAAAATGTCTTCGCATTTTTGTAATTTTCCCAGTTCAATTAACTCATCATTCTTAAATTAAGTTGCACAATTAATTAAGATACAAAGTTTTGTTTCTGAAAAGCTTAACTTAAGTGAGAATAAAACACTTTTTTTAAATCCTTATTTGTTTATTAAAAAATGATTTAAATCTAGTATGACAACAGATTTATTTACAATTAAATTACAGTAACTGACTCCTATATTTAGCTGATGAAATTAATAAGTTAAATGTTACCACATATTATCACAAAAACTTATCATGAAGCAATGCATATTACTGGTTAAGTGTTCTATGATAGTAATTTACAGTTAAATAAAACCTCTTAAACAGTGTTTAATGTCAGTGTATTTAATTTTATCCTAGAGCTCTGTCTCTAATCAAAGGATTTCAATATAAACAGACACTTTTGAATTCTGTAAAGTTTTCTAGTTATCTAAACTGCTATCCACATTCATTATACACCAAAGGAAATTTCAAGGACATATTTTTATAAGTTGAAATCTAAATGGAGTAACCACTGAGAAATAACACAGTCATCTGGTGTAATCTGGACGTTTTTTTGTTTTTGTTTTTGCTACTAGATCAATGATGAAAATGACCTTGTCTCCTTTCATGCATCTAGTCAGTCACTCCCTTTTCTCCTACAAAGAGGCCATTCATAAAGCTAATGAAAAGAGAGTTTTCTAAACCCAATCACAACATCGCAGAACCAATACATGCACTCACATACAGTCATACCAAAAATTATTAACCAGATTTCATTTTTGATTTTTTTTGTGGGAAATGCCAAATGCCAAAAATGTTAATTGATTTGATGTCAAAAACTTTGATGCTGATTTAACATCCACATTGATGCCCTTTTGACCACCAAACTAATGACACAAAATATTATAATATAGGATACGTTTTCATTTGCAAGCTTAAATTCTAAATTACCAAATTTACACTGGATTTTGTATACCAATGCATGCAAATTACAGTCAAATTGACATCGAACAAATGACGTCAAAAAAGGACAGTCCTGCAATCAATTATTGACCTTTTTTGATACCAATGTTACATGTCAATTTGCTGTTGTTTTGACATCAAGGTAGTTAATTGACATCAAATCGATTTTTGTTTTTGACATTGTAATTGGTAACACTTTTAAGTACCAATTCTTACATTTAACTAGTGGCTTATTACCTGCCTATTATTGTTGGTGTGTTGGCAGTTTATTTGTACCTATAAATTATATATTCTGCATGATCTTATTCTACATCCCTAATCCTACCTGATACCTAAACCCAATTACTAGCTATTAATAATCAGGTAATTAGGATTTATTAGGCTAAAATCATAGTTAATGTTATAATAGTGAGAACTGTACCTTAAATTAATGTGTTATCCTTTGCACATTGTGCCTTTCTATCAAAATTATTGTCATATTTGTTTACCATTGTCTAAAGTATAGTGAATAAACAGTGAAAATGTGAGAAATTCTGTGACAAATGGTGAAGGTGGCAGAATAAATTTTGATTAGTTTCTATAATTGCAGACAAAAATGTCACAAATTGTTAATAAAAAACATTAACATTATTTAGAACTTAGGAGGATTTGTCAAGTTTTGTTCACCTCAGGAGATAATTTAGCACCCAAAACTTAGACTCTTTTGGCAAATATACATCCATCCTTACAGCGTTCAGCCCTGTAAACATGGAAGTCAGATTATTTTAATATCAAAGGTGAAAACCGAGTCTGTTTAATTTTGTTCAGGTGGGTGCTGTTCCTCCGTGCCCCCGTTAAAAAACATTAATATGCAAATATCAAAGTACATGTACAGCTGGAAGGGAAAAGGACTCTCTTGATAGAATGTAGCCAATGTCTCCCCTTTTTTTGACAGAGGAAAGAAATTAATCAAACAGAGAAAAATGAACTTTGTGATTGCACGGGTGTACCACCCAAAGGCATGGCAAAGCAAATGAAAAATCAACATTGTACCCACTGATAAGGCAAATTAATAAGAAAGTGTGCTATGTCTACCTTCAATGCCGCTGCTTGCGTGAACAAGTTATCTCAGAGCAGACGTAACCTTAGGCTTTGGATCTGTTCCTGTGTTGGCTTTGCTTGAACACTTTGCTGTTGCGTTCGTATATAGTTATGGAAGGTACAAAACATTGCAGAGCTGTCATATTTGGCACGCTACATGTCAGTATATGACATTTTAGAGGGGATTTCATATTGCATATTGTTTGATGGACATGGAGGCATGTGGCTTGTTAAAGAAAGGTGTGCTGTTTGCTTTTTTAACATCACATGTGCAGTGCACCTTGATTTGGATCAGTAAATAAACACACACAGTTGAACAAATGTGTTTTCATTTTTTACTGTATGTTTGATTTAACTGTATTTTATAAACTACCTGATTATCTGTCTCAAGAAGCACTGAATGTGGACTTACTGTACTTCAGATCTTAAAGGGATAGTTCACCCAAAAATTAAAATTCTGCCGTCATTTTCCAACCCTTTACTTGTTTCAAACCTTTATGAGATTCTTTCTTCTGTTAAACACAAAATAATATATTTTGAGAAAAGGTAGAAACCTGTAATCATTGACTTCCATAGTAATTGTGTTTCCTACTATGGGAGTCAATGGTTACAGGTTTTCATCTTTTCTCAAAATGTCTTCAGAACAGAAGAAAGAAACTTTTGAAAGGTTTGGAACCACTTAAGGGTAAGTAAATAGTGAGTGAATTTTCATTTTGGGTTAACTTAAAATCTGTTTAAAGGTTGTTTTTTTTTGGCTTTTTTCGCTTAACACACTCAAAAGCTGTCTAATTGAATGAATGTTTTACTTTGCAGTATATTTTAAGTAATTTTTAAATAATCTTTTAAACAGTTATTTTCACTGTAGTTTTGTTTTAGCTGTATTTAATAAACTACATGATTGGGGATTTACTGTACTTCAGGGTTTTTTTTTATTCATTTTTTTTTCAAAAACAATATAAGCAACTTTGAAATTACATATAAAAATGTGTCCAACTTAAGTGTGTCAAAAAATATGTTTTTTTTTCAGTTAATTGCATTTTTATAGTTTCCAATTTTCATTTAACTCCTGTTAACATGCAGTTGAATGTCCAAAAAAACAACATTGCCTTGAGTTCATGATAATGCATATAAGTCTGTTATGCTAAAGTGTATTTGGCTGATTACTTCTTATTGCTGTGCATTTTCTTGTCTGTTATTTGACAGGAGTGTTTGATAATGGGCTTGAGGCGGACTCCGAGGAGACGCTGTGTGAGAAGAAAGAGATTTTAAAAGAAGAAGACCGGTCTGTGGAGGACGACCCAATTTACTTCTCTGACCCAGAGAACGGCATCTCTAAAGATGGAGATCACTTGAGGAACGGTGAGCTCATTTACCATCAAAAGGATAGCTAGAGGAAACTTTAACTGATCAGAGCTTGCCTTTCAAATACATTTTAGCATGTTTATGCATGGTGTTGATAGGTAGTATGTGCCTAGTTATGAATTTGGGTCAGTTTTTACCAGGACTGTTACATAAATTCATTTTTAGCATGTGAATGAAATTTTACGAATGTTTTAAAGGTATAGTTCTTTAAAGAAATAAATAGAACAATTAATTTATATACCATCCACTTGTTTCGAATCAGTTTCCTTCTTTGTAAATCTTATAAACCAGTAGCTATTGACTTGCATAGAATTTGTTTCAAATGCTCTGGGACTGAATTTTTGTAGATAAAGATGTGTATGTACGGCTTTTGACCAGCTATTGCAGAATAAAAAAGGAAGTTGAGCAGCTGATCAGATACATTATGGGTCAGCTGAAAAATATGAAGTTATGACAGTTTTATAGTATAACAAATCTCATAAAAAGAGTTTGAATTATGAATGTGGTTTGAGAAACATATCTGATTTGAAAAGTGTCACAATACACATAAAATTCAGCGAAATACATAATTTTAAATGATTTTCCTTGCTTTGTTTTAATATTTAAACAAACGTGTATGGTAATTTAGTAGAGGATATACTTTGCATTGTATTCCACGATCCTCTGTAAATATTAAAAGTGTCAAACCTTTTTTAGAACCCCCAACCTTTTCCCACCTTCCCACCGTGGCTGCTTTAGCTCAAAGCAGTGTTTGGTTTTGTGCTGAAATTGAATTTGAATATGAAAGAGAAGATTGAAGAAATATGGCATTTTAAGGGAAGACCTACTGTATATGTTACTAACAGGGTTATTGGTCATAGTAAATAACAACAGAGTTGCTGGTATTTGCTGCAGGCTTCCACCATCAAACTCCAGCTAATAGCATCAGCTCTTTGAACTGAAATTCAATTACAGGCGTCTCTGCCGGCCACACCTCACCGTCACAACGGGATAATTCAGACCCCCCAGCCATTTGAAATTCACTCAGCATCCTAACGTTATGCTTTTTTATTTGTAAACGATGAATCTTCTCTTTGAAATGCCTGTCTCGGTATCCCCGACGTCCAAAAGTTTGCGACAGCAGAAGTGAAGTGCGTAAAGTACCTGCCTTGCCTGCGAGCGTGCAATCTTCAAAAGAGCAATCACTTGCGTCTCTTTTTTTTGTTGGAAATTGGCGGAACGATGTGTGACTGTTTCCTTTTGTTCTTGCTGAAAAGAAAGAGGGGCCGTTCTTTTTCATTTCCTCACATGTTTTGACCTATTAAGTTTTGAAGGGCAGCGGCGAAGAAACATTTTTGAATATTTGAATATTTATTGTTTTGCTCGATTTTTTTTTTTTCTTCTTCTCCCACTTGATCACATAATTGCTTTTTCAATCTGTGAACCGTATAATGGAAATGTCAAGAATAAAAGTATAGATCATGACACCTCTACCTGATGAAAATGAGTTTTGATTTACCGTTTGTGATTTCCCTCTGTGGGGCCATTTCGAGATGCTCCGGAACGCTTATTAATTACTCGAACATGAATAAATAAATATGTAAAAGCGTTATGCTTGAGGTTTATTACTGATACGATAAGTCATAAAACAGAAGACTGAAAAAAAATGATGCTTTTGAATTTTGAATTGGAGCCTTAATTATCTTTTTCATCCTTTTGGTGTAGAAACGTTTTAAAAGTGACATTTCTATGGACACTGTTAATAGTTTGAAGTGATATATTGCTTTTCCCAGTACTGTGTTGTGGCTGGAAGGGCATCCACTGTGTAAAGCATATGCTGAATAAGTTGGCGGTTCATTCCGTTGTGATGACCCCTGATGAATAAAGGGACTAAGCCGAAGGAAAATTAATGAATGATATATTGCTTGAGTTGGTTTTTAAAATTACAGTACAAAAGCCAGTAAATTTTTTGCTATTTTGTGGACTTAATTCTATATATTGTATTTCTATTACAATATATTAAGTAGGGTGACGTGGTGGGTAGCACAATCGCCTCACAGCAAGAAGGTCACTGGTTCGAGCCTCGGCTGGGTCAGTTGGTATTTCTTTGTGTAGTTTGCATGTTCTCCCCGTGTTGGCGTGGGTCTCCTCCGGGTGCTCTGGTTTCCCCCACTAGTCCAAAAACATGCGGTATAGGTGAATTGGGTAAGCTAAATTGTCCGTAGTGTATGTGTGTGAATGAGAGTGTATGGATGTCTCCCAGTGATGGGTTGCGGCTGGAAGGGCATCCGCTGCGTAAAACATATCCAGGATAAGTTGGTGCTTCATTCCACTGTGGCGACCTCAGATTAATAAAGGGACTAAGGCGAATAGAAAATGAATAAATGAATATATTAAGTATGTTATATGCAATTCTTAACCATAAATAAACTGAAAAAACCCTGTGAATCGCGAAATACAGAACCTGTTAATTACCATATTATTTTGCACTGTATATTGCTTGTTTTTTATACTCTCAGTTTGTCCACAATCGTTTGAACACAAACCAGCTTTTTAACAACATTCTGGCTGTCTTGTCTCTTCAAGAAGGTTTAATTCTTGGCTCTGTCCTTGTATTTATTCAGCTCGGGTTTTGAGATCATACGGTTTTATCCATTCCAGTCGCTAGAAAGGAATTTCCTGTCCACAGACGACATGGACTGATTCCCTCTGTGTGAAGTTATGTGAGGATCTGAGGTAAATAGGCCTGTTCTTGGAGTTAACTTTTCTTGCCTGTGACGGTGTTAAATAGTACTTTGCACGTGGTGTCAGAGCCAAAGGCAGAAAATCCTTAATCACAGCTTAATTAAGGAATCATCTTGTAGCTTAATTTCTTTCCCAACACTGTAATTAAACATTTCCAATAAGTTTGGTCACAGGGCTTAACACAGGCAGCGAGTCTGTGATCAAGGTGGGTCCAGGGACTTGCTCTCTGTCTCTCTTCCATTCTCTCCAAAGAAACGAGCATAAAATCCCACAGCAGACACTTGAAAGAATTCAAAATGAGAAACTGCGCATTGGAATTACAAGGAATAAGGCTTTTAAATGGAAGAATATGAGCAGCTGCTGCCGGTGCAAGAGCCAGATTGCATGTCGCTGTCTGGTTTCCAGATTGTGCTGCAGTTTGACTCTTTGTACAGAGAAATCCCTAAGCTTTGATGTCTTTGTACAGGTGAAATGGGTGGAAGTGTAAAGGTGGAACAACAAGACAGTGATGGACAAGAAGAGAGAGTTCAGTCCAGCCCAGTGACAGCAGAAGAATGGGACGGCCCAAGTAAGAGAGCCTTCCAATCACATTTTAATAACACAGAGCAACATACAGTAGATTAAAAAATGCAATATGACAAAAAATAATACCCAATTTTTTATGTACATAAAATAAATGTCTAAAATGCTATTAATTTTATTTGTTTTGCTATTAATTTATGTCATATGAACACAAAGAAAAAAGTTCAACCAAAAATTTTAATTACCACACAATTCCCAACCCTCCCCCATGAAGCCTCAACTTTTTTCTGTCAGATGAACACTGGCAGCCGAATTCATGTTATGCATGTCAGTGTTCGTCCGCGTCATCATTTGTTATTGTCACGTGCTTTCTTTGTCTTCCTCCCGCCACCGTCATTGTTAATCTGTTCCACCTGTGTTCATCCCTTGTGTCTCTTTAGCGTAATCATCCCTCTTTTATTTATACCCTTTCGTCTGTGTCCATTGTGGTCCGGTGTTTTGGTTCGTGTGGTTGTCTCGTCCTGTCTTCCCGCATCCAGTATCTGTTCCCCGTAAGTGTTTAATAAATCCGTTTTCTTATATATCTCCTTCTCCGTCTCGTTCTGTCACCATCCGCCACCATGGCGTTACAATCCATGCATGACGTGTATGATGCATAACGTAAGAAGTATTTTTAGTGGAAGCTTTGGCTATTGACATGTCTCACAGGAACCACTTATGGTTTGGGGTTGGAGCACATGACTTTGAGTGTTTTTTCGACACAATGTTTCTGTTTTTTAACTGCAAGTGCACAGAGTGCTCCATTTAAAATGCACCAAGACCATTGATACAGTGGTTGCCTAGCAACGTAAAAAGCAAAGCGCACTGCTATACAGTAAAATCGACCAAAAGGCAATGTGGTGCCCATCACGTTTTCAGAACTGAAAAGCATGTTTAGTGTGATTGGCCCCTAACATTATATAGTACATTACTCTTACGATGACGCATACATGTGTCTACCCATCTTACCCATGAGTCTACTCATGCATCACACAACGTGCATAAAATTTTAAACTATTTTTACATTTTAAAACTGCGTTTATCTGACAGAATAAAGTCATATAAACAGATGAGTTTTTAGCAGAATCCTTGGTCTAGATGATTAAACCGTCAAAAACATATTTTTAATAGTGCTGGGCAAAGATTAATCATGATTAATTGCATCCAAAATGAAGTTTGTTTTGACATAATATATGTGTGTGTGTGTTATATATATTTACTATGTATATGTGATACACAATTTTGTTACATAGATATTTAAATTGATATATAATATAAATAAAAATGTTCTAAAGATGCATATGTGTATTCATGTATACATAATAAATATACACAGTACACACAACTAAATTATGTCAAAAGAAACTTTTATTGTAGAATTAATCACGAATAGTTTTTTCCCAGCACTAAGTTGTAGGCAAAACAAAATGAATGCATGTGGCTTCTAACGACAATGAGGTCTTATGAATCAAAACAATCAGTCTGTGCAAGAAACTGAACCTTAGAACATTATTCAAAATACCAGCAAACAGCTTTCCCATCACATAATGACATGCATGGACATAAACACACTAGTAAACTAAAGCTGTTTGTTTACAATTTCTTTATATAGGAAGCAGCATTTAAGAACCATTTTGATAAACAATATGACACACGTTATCCCTATCTGTTGTGAACTAAAAGTTCGTTCCCCTCAAAGAATGTGTGGAAAACACCAACTGTGCCACTATAGCCATCTTTCATAATGATCAGGAGCTTTCACTCCTGCAGTGTCTAGAATTGCAAAGCACCCATGAGATGTGCTCTCCATTAACATCAGTAATAATTCTGATAAGAACCTGACCAAATCTGTTCACAGGTATAATATTAGTCAGTTGCACAAGTTCATAGAAAATATTTCTGTGCAGCTATAAGGTAATTATGCTGTTTGGATTATTAAAATATATTACTTCTGCTTATCACTGTCACAATTGTTATAGATGGTAAGATCAAGATCTCATTTCACAATGCTCAGTTCAGCCTTTGTGAACTTTTATGCAGCCTCTGAATTGGAACACAGCTTGTGTTACAGAAAGGGTGAAGCTGATTATATTATATTGTGGTTATTGTCACATGACCATGCTTGTGGAAATTTGAGATGAATTCATATTATTGCAGTGCAGATGCGCCTAGAAAAGTCAAGAACATTTTAGCGCATGAGTTCCTCAACAGCATTACTTCTATTGTAAGCATGTTTTTTACAAGTCTATATTTAAACGGATAGAATGCTGGAAAAAATTATATTGACATCCATGGTAGAAACATAAATATTATGGAAATCAATGCCTGTTTTTGAGTTTGATTACCAGAGAAACTTAAAAAAGAAGTTATGAAATGTGTATCTGACTGTAAAATAAGGGATTTTGAATAATAACATAGCCTCCGATTGCATACATGACAATGTAATGTAACTTGTTAACAGCTCCTAACAATACTAGATTACATGTAAGACTAGCATGAATTAACAAAAGTCAGTTTCAACTAAAATGTTCTACAATGTTCTACTGAAGAAAAACTGTCACCTATAGTGAGTGTGAGTAAATTAACAGCAAATTTTCATTTTTGGGTAAACTATTCCTTTAAACAGTGAACAGTATTTAAAAAATGTTTTGTGCATTGAGGTTAATGTTTTCAAAACAGTCTCATTTTGTAAAGAAGATGCCATTTTGTAAAGAAACATGATACATGCACAGACATGACTCATTCTAGAATTGTGGATACATTTTTGTTCCTTAAACTGAAATGATATATAACAAATGTCTAATTCACAATAAACCAAATCCAGAATTCAGAATTCCTTAAATGTGATTAAGGAAAGTTTGATCATTAAACTTTTTAAAGCACTAACAAAGTTGACATTTTCCATATTTTTGTGCTTTTCCTCAAGATACTAACCTCAAACCAGTTGGCATGTCTACCTCATGGCATGTCTAAAACAGAATTTTATTCATTTTGATAATTTTATTGTTTTTTTAAAAAATGAATTAGAAATTGACTGAAATATCACAGTAACAGAATTGACATCATTAATCTACTTATGGTAGATTCTAAACATTTTGTACATATCAATGAAGAGAAGATTAATGACATACCTCAGTGCCTTCCAGAGATACCCACTAGAGGTGCTTTACAGATTGTAATGGCTTTTATAATCAATGTAACAGAGTCAAAAACACACAAAGAAAATTAGACTTAATATTTTCATAATTGAATCTGAATGTATAAATCAGGAAACAGAGTCAGTCAAAACTAGGTAAAGTGGGAGTCTTTAAGTTAATATTTTCAAGACAAAAAATGTCAATGCACACATTAAGTTTAGGAGATAACTTGTTATAACTTGTGTTATTATTCGTTAAAGTTTTTGTTTTGAAACATAGTAAAAGGCTCATCTTGGTAACACAAACTCTGGACCGTACGGTCCTTTCATTTGCCATAGTTGTTTTGGCTATAAAGTATTTGCTTGTAGATTGAACACATAACAAACATGTGTAATGTTACTATTTTCCTTTCCTTTTACTTATTTAACTTTTCCATTACCACTTTCCAAATGTTACCTTTACCAGTTTCTGTAGCTAACACATAAGATAGAGAAAACCTGTTCCCCAGCGAGAGGGGAACTTCAATAATATGTGGAAAACTTCCACTATGGGGATTTCGTCATAAGCCAATCATCTGAAAGAGTAATAAAACGGGCCAATGAAATGCCAATGAGTTGGCGGCATCAGCATGCACAGCTGGCAGCAATTACAATCATCTGTTGTATAAAGATGCCCCCGTGCATCGCAAAGACACCTTTTCACTTTCAGAGCCAAACACGCTACTGAGAGAGTCTTCGGGTTCTTCCAAACCTCCCTCAGGGAGAGAAAGAAAGACCAAGAAAGTCGTTTCTCCCGGTTCCAGA
>CAIGQW010000415.1:1284813-1301110 GCA_903798125.1 Danio choprae | reverse complement strand
ACACACACACACACACACACACACACACACACACACACACACACATGGAGATGTAGGGCCTTTGGGAATGATGAATTTGTTTAAACAAGCTCTCGGAGTAACAGTCCCACCATTGGATGTTGTGTCCACATGCTGGTCTCTAATCACCTGATGCTTTTTTAAAACAAAAATGGCAAGTTGTAAGCTGGTCTTTGGTTGTATGGTTGGTTGGTTTACGTGTGTGTTTGAGAGAAGCAGCTGAAGGAGTGTGTTTTGTGTTGCAGGTTTTGCTGGTGTTGAATGGAGGTCCTCGCTGGCTGATGGATATCATGTGGGTCAGTGCTGAAGATGGAAAGAGCAACTGTGCGGTTTACAGTAAAGGTGAGGTTGCTTTTTTCTTTCTTTGTGGATTTGAAAAAAGGTTTGAGAAGACACCGCTTGGTGTTTGTTTGGCAAAGTTCCTGTCACTGTAAAACATATTTTATTGAACTGTCCTGCTTTTAATGACTGCAGAAATTATTTTTTATGAAGTAAACTTACCTTAAGGGATATTCAGCAAAGTTTTACCAGGAACATTTTTATTTATTTTTTTTTTTTTCATAAAATTAACATTAAACATCTTATCTACACTGTAAAAAAAATCTGTTAATTAACAGTTTCCATATTTTGTAATTCACAAGTTTTTTTGTGTTTATTTACCGTTGTAAGTTGTATTATGGGACCTTGATCTCTGCTGTCAACTTTTGATGTAAAAAAAAATTCAACACAGTGAACTACAGTTTAACAAAGTGACTTTTATTGCCATTTTAGTAGTTTGAAATAATAACATGTATAAGAAACAAGTCTGTAAAATAACAGAAAATGTATTGCCAGTTTATTACCAGGTTTTTATACCATACTTTGTAACACCAACCCAGACAATATATCACTTTAAACTATAAAAATGTTAATAAAAGTAACGTTTTTGAACTTTCAAGGTTAAAAGTTGTTGGAAGAAAGATCATGGTCTCATAATGCAATTCAAATGCATGAATAAACGGGGAGGGGGGAATAAAAACACAAATCACAAAATACGAAAAACTGCTAATTTTATGGTCTTTTTTTTAGAGTGTAGTTAATCTTGTGCTTATTTGTTTGTGTTTCTTGTTGTATTTGAAGAGTCCAGATGCAAAAACCTCTTAGGTGCCATCTGAAATCTTCTAAAATAAGCATTTTTTCTCCTAGGTATAGGTTTAGCAATTCCACTTCTATGGCAAAAAATAGGTTTTTCATCACTGAGGCTGAGAAAAATGCTCATTTTAGAAGAAGATTTCAGATGGCACTCTGAAGTTTTTTTAATATTTTAATTAAACTATTATTAATTATATAAAATCTTTTATAATTACACTTTTTATCCATTTCACTAGAACTTTTTTTATACATCTATATTATAATTTGGAATATTACAAAACATATTAACAAATTTTTTTGAACATAATTAACATTAAAATATTTTAAGTCAAGACAATGCTGGCAAAACAAACATGCACCTGTAAATTTTGAGGTTGTGGCCTTTTTATGGTTACTCATGAAGTGTTTTTTTTAGTGTAATGGAAAGAAAACAAAATACAATTTCAAGTGTTTCTTTTATCGTTCTTTATCTCTCTCTGTGTGTGTGTGTGTGTGTGTGTGTGTGTGTGTGTGTGTGTGTGTGTCAGCACGGACGCACTGGCTCACAGCTGGCCTCGAGGCATGCGCAAATACGCGTTCCCCCAGTGAGCTTACTCGTGCAGTTACTGTGCAAAGTCATGGAGGACGAGGAGCAGGTCTTGTTAGTTGCGCCTCTCTGGCCCAACTGGACCTGGATATTAGAACTCTCTCTCCTCGTGATGCCCATGGCAGATGCCTTTAAGGAAGGACCTTCTTTCTCAGGGACAGGGCACCATCTGGCACCCACACCCAGATCTCTGGAACCTCCACGTGTGGTCCATAGATAGAGCGAGGAAGACTTGGGTGACCTTCCGGCTGCGGTGGTTAACACCATCACTCAGGCTAGAGCACCATCTACGAGGCATGCCTATGCCCTGAAATGGAGTCTATTTACTGAATGGTGCGCTTCTCTTCGAGAAGACCCCCAGACTTGCCAGATCAGAGTGGTGCTTTCTTTCCTTCAGGATAGGTTGGAGCGCAGGCTGTCACCCTCCACACTGAAGGTTTACTTTGCTGCCATCTCCGCTCATCATGACGCGGTGGATGGTGGCACTGTGGGAAAGCATAACCATATCATCCATTACCTTAGAGGCATGAGGCAATTAAATCCACCCCGCCCCCCTCTCATGCCCTCTTGGGATCTCTCTGTAGTGCTTACAAGCCTACGCGGAGGTCCGTTCGAACCACTCGACTAAGTATCTTTGACATTTCTGTCCATGAAGACAGCTCTGCTGGTCGCGTTGACATCGATCAAGAGGGTCGGCGACCTGGAGGCATTTATGCCTGGAATTCGGGCTGGCTTTCTCTCACATGATCCTGAGACCCCGGCCTGGATATGTGCCCAAGGTTCCTAGCACACTGTTTAAAGACCAGGTAGTGAGCCTACAAGCGCTGCCTTATGAGGAGGCAGACCCAGCCCTTTCATTGCTGTGTCCTGTTCGCGCTCTGC
Source organism: Danio choprae (assembly GCA_903798125.1). Lineage (NCBI taxonomy): Eukaryota > Metazoa > Chordata > Actinopteri > Cypriniformes > Danionidae > Danio > Danio choprae. Next base: position 1,298,493 of record CAIGQW010000415.1, on the reverse strand, counting down.
GTATTTATGTGGACCGCACTTAGAGCTTTAGATCCTTTGAGCAGCTCTTTGTCTGTTACGGCGGTCGGCAGAAGGGAAGTGCCGTATCCAAGCAGAGGTTGGCCCACTGGATAGTGGATGCCATCTCCCTCGCTTATCTGAGCCAGGGCGAGCCTTATCCTCTGGGAGAGAGAGCGCACTCCACTAGGAGCGTTGCTTCTTCTTGGCCGTTAGCACACGGTGCCTCTCTAACAGATATCTGTAGAGCTGCAAGCTGGGCGACACCTAATACATTTGTGAGATTTTATAATCTTCGAGTGAAGCCGATTTCCTCACGTGTGCTGGTGAACTCCGGTGAATGAGGAAATTCGGTTGGTGTTGTAACACGCTTGCGGCGCCTTTCTCTCTAATACAGAGATATGTGCTCATTTTTTACTCTGTTCAATTAAGTTTTCTATTTGGCGAACCCTACAGAGTTCCTCTGAGGCCCCCAGCATCTGCTCAGCGGAGGAGTCAGGTGCTTGGCCCATTACGTTGTTGGCATGCCCACTTGGTCAGCCCACGTTCTGGGTATAGGTGCCTGCTATGCGCGATCCCCACTGGCGATCCCATATGCTTCACTCAGCCACTGTATAGTTCCCCCCTCTTAGGCAGGCCTGTGTCTTCCCTCCCCGCTAACCATCCTTCATATGCGTACTCCCCCTTCTCAGGGTTAGTTCATATGTCTTCTTGCCACCAGGTCTCCCCAATTGGGCAGCAGGTGGCCTCCGCAGCGTCCTTCTTATCGGGACTGCACGCTTTCCCAACGTACTGTCGTAGTTTGAAATTCCTAGAACTTAACTAGGTATATTTTTACGACTTCCCAAAAAATATAAAAAAGCCTTAAATGCTTCACAGGTAAATAAGGGCCAGGGGGCACATTGGAGGGCTACTCCATCTCTGGTAACGATAGTGCGCTCACATGGATAGATTGGCTAACCTCCAGTGACGTGGTAAGGTTCAATTGTGGTGGCGTTTTCCATACATTTCCCCATAGTGGAAGTTTCCACATTGCATTGAAGTTCCCCTCCCGCTGGGGAACGAAGTGGGGATCGCCCGAGGGGGGGAACAGAAATGCTATGTTCCTTCGCCACAGCGCTTGCGCCTTAGCTGACAGCTTAGTTCGGCTCTTCAGCTAGACAAGGTGTCTTTGCTGTGGATGGCTGGCATCTTTATACACAATTGATTGTGATTGCTGCCAGCTGGGCCTGCTGACGCCGCCAATTCATTGCCATTTTATTGGCCCGTTTTATTACTCTTTCAGATGATTGGATCTGACGAAATCCCCATAGTGAAAGTTTCCAGATAGCATTTCAGTTCCCCCCCTCCGGGAACAAGGATTACATAGTAACCATTTCGTTTTAAATGCTGTTTCTTCATTTTTAAAAAAATTCCACTTTAACAGCATTAACATAATCCAAATTTTATTAGAGTATTATCTGTTTCACTCCTTTTGTGTTTTAATCAAATAAATGCATAATCAGTGAGCATAAGATAATCTTAGCAAAGCCAGACTGTACTGGTTGGAGTCTATAACATAAAAATTTTTTTTATAATAATTCCACAGCTCAACTATATATTATATAGCTGACCTAAAATCAAAAAATCCACAGAACTTAGAATTTCCATTTCATGGGGTCTTAAAACCCCAATGTCTTGTCTTCATATGTACAGTGGATCTAAAATAACCATGGTTCTTTTTCCAAGATAAAACGATGACCCCATTTTTAGCAAAAGAAGAAAAAGTGAGCAGTAATAACTTGCCATTCCGCGAACAAATACCCAATGTTTAAAGAGCAGAAAGATAACTCTTTGTTGCCAGTGAGCACTCTCCTTGACTATAACTGATATTTCCGCTAAAGTGCTCCACTTTTTTATTATCTGCAGGAGCTTAATTGATTAATCTACTTACAGTACATGTGTAAGTTCAACAGAACAATCCCTTCTCTATTCTGACAAAAAAAAGACTGGAGGATATGAAAGACTTAAAGGCCTTTATCGCACTTATCTGAGAGCACAGAGAAATAGAATAATGGTTGAACATCTCCAGCAATGTCAAATTTCATTATCAGTGTATTGAAACAGCAGCGCCCCTGGAGGAGTCGACTCTCCGCCAGCGAGCGGCACAGCGATTGCGTTTAATTAAAAGACAACGCTGATGAACTGAAGGGCTTTCAGTCGAGAACTTATTAAGAGATTGAAAGGGGGGGGGGGGGTCGGGATCGATTAGGCCAGACTGCCGGATATCTCACAAACTCTGCAGCTTACTATAGTCAGGCAGATTGCAGAGTTAACTGTCCCAATGCTGGTCGCATCAGAGGTTTTGAAAGGGTGACAGTTTTGTACTTGTGCATATTTTAAAGCTGCATTCACGTGCCCTATACTGGTTTATTTTACACTTTATATTGGTCTGAACCATTGTACAGTTGTGTCATTAGAGCATGAACAAAGGCTTTTCTGATGTAAATTTCCATTAGAATGAGATTCAAAAGTCTTTGATTTGATTGCAATTCCAATTGAGTATCAATTTGTTGGTAAATATATCGGGCAAATTTTATTCAGCAAGCACACGGTAAACTGCAAAAAATTTTGAACATCAAAAAAATGACTGCTTAAAACTAAATTCTGATTGGCCAGTCACTGTTATTTGGTTCAGAAATTAACATACGTAGAGCATTGTAATGTCTCATTTGCCTGTTTTACGTAATGCACAACATTATTCATCTAAAGCTGGGGTGTCAAACTCCTGGACTTTCTGGAAGGCTGCAGAGTTTAGTTTCAAATCTGCTTCAACACACTTAGCTGTAGGTTTCAAACAAGTCTAAAGGACTCAATTAGTCAATCAGGTGTGTTTAATGAGGGTTAAAGCTAAAGTGTGCAGAGCTGCGGCTCTCCAGGAACTGTTTGACACCTGTGATCTAAAGGAAAACATAAGAGGGATGATTGTTTAAAAGATGTGATAGTTTTTGTCTTTTTTTTTTCAACAAGGGGATTGCCATTCCCCTTCTGGATGATGAGTACAGATCCTCGGTGTAAGACTTAACCTGTTTTCAAGCAGACTTGCCCAATGCAAGATCCAAGTTCAGTGACAAACAGAACTAACTGAACTTGTTGATACCAATAGAATTTGCTATTGAAAACCCATACTGTTTGACCACTCATTAAAAAAATTGGGGGTCTCTGTAACCCTTGAGGGTCTCTGTAAGATTGTATGTGTTGCTGAGTGTTGTCTGATATGAAATGTTTTGGCACTTGCAGTCAACACACGGCTCAGTGCGTCTCATGAACTGATGAGTTCCCGCAAAGGGGGCAGTAAAATTCTTAAGCGTGTGTTTTATATGTGCTCTCTATCCTGTCAGAGGGCTTTTGGCTTATCTTGAGTGAATGTCGAGGCTGGAAATGTCAGGCACGGGCAGAAAAAAAAATGAGATTATGAAGCTGCTGGATGTTGTCATGGGGTTGTGATGCGTCATAAATCCTGGTTTGATGGTAGTGGATGTCTGGATCAGGAGGGACACGGCTTAAGGACTGCAGAGACTCTGAGCTCTGCCACTGAACAGGAAAGAGGTTTATTCTGGTCATTAGACGATGTAGACCTCATCTTTTGATTTATCATCCCAACCCTACCGACTTTCGCTCTCTTCCCTTCATATTTCATGCCTGCCATCTCTCTTTCTCTCTCCTTCTGTCTCATTTCTTGATGGACTGATATCTGACAGGCTTATGGCTGTCTGTGATGGGAAGGAGCTGCTCAGTTAAGGTGAATCTTGGGTCAACGGAGAGAAAAAAAAGTTCTGGCACATCACAGTTAGAGGAAATGGTGGTCGTTGGCTTATCACTTGTAGTTTCCTGTGATAGCACTGGTGGATAGCAACCAGAAAGTCATGTGGAACATTTGTAATGTTAGCTAAATGTATAGTTTATCTTGAGGATTTGAAGTTCCTCCATCTAGACATAAATTCCACCTACAGACAATTCAGGTCACATTTTATATTAGGTGTCTACGACTTACTAAAGATAAATATCAGTGTAACTAAACACTATTCTGGAAATTTTCCACATTTACTGCTAACAAGTTCACAGTATGGTTAGGTTTAAGTTACATATGTAAAATTTAATTGTTGCAGTGCTATTGGAATGCAAGTTGTTTCCTATAAATGGAATTCAAGACATAATATGTACTTGTGTCTGTTAAGCATAAAGTAATAAATGCATGATAATACACTAATATGAAGTGTTACCAAATTTCATATCTTGATTTAGCTTAAAAAATCACTTTTTTTAACAATTTAACTGTCAGTGCCTTGCATTATTTTAATTGTTCTATTCTCTAACACAATTTAACCTAAATTAATTATCATTCAAAAGCGTAAAAAAAAAATCCCAAATCCTGCCTTTTTTTAAAATAATATTGACAAATCATATCCTGACTGGGTCAGTTGGCATTTCTGTGTGGAGTTTACATGTTCTCCCCGTGTTGGCGTGGGTTTCCTCCAGGTGCTCCGGTTTCTGTTACAGTCCAAAGACATACGGGCGGTATAGGTGAATTTAATAAACTAAATTGGCCATAGTGTATGTGTGTGAATGAGTGTGTATGGATGTTTCCCAATACTGGGTTGCAGCTGGAAGGGCATCCGTTGTGTAAAACATATGCTGGATAAGTTGACGGTTCATTCCGCTGTGGCGGCCCCTGATGAATAAAGGGACTAGGCCGAAGGAAAATGAATGAATGAATGAATGAATAAATGACAAATCATATTTTTGGACAGGTCTGAGGTCTAGATTTTAGGTTTCACATGTTGACAGAAATAGACTGATTTGTGACAATTTTTGAGACGACTTCAAATTTAAATCCTAAGTCGGTTAGACATATGGCTTTGATTTTCATAAAATGTTTATCTAATTTAAAAATATATATTTAATATTTACTTTTACTGTGAATGTCTATAGAAACTTCCAAATCTTCAAAATTGATACACTTTCATTTCTATAAATGCTTTCACAACCACGATAATCTTAAGCAGTTTTTCAAATTATTTATAAAAAAAATATATTTAAGTTTGGCTAGGACTTTTTCATGTTATTGTTCAAAAAGGTGGTTTACAGTTAAAGGGATACCCCCCCCCCCCCCCCCCCCAGAAAAAAATGACCTCATTTACTACTCCTCCTATGGTTTTCAAACTGTATGAGTTTCTTTCTTCTGTTGAACACAAAATCAGACATTTTGAAGAATTCTGGTTGCTGGAACTCATTGTCAATTTGTGTTCAACAGAAGAAAGAATCTCAAATAGGTTTTAAACAAGTGATGATTGATTAAATGATGATATAATTTTTATTTTTGGGTGAACTGTTCCTTGAAGAGGATTACACTCATTCAATATGCAGGTATAGTGATATGAACAGAAGAACAAATAAACAAAAATACTGAAATTATTATTCACAGGAAAGAGGGCTTTCTGTCCTTTTTGTGTATTTTGGAACTCAGCAGATAGGAATTATATTTATTGTGGTTAGAATAGTTGCAGGTTTTATAAAAGAAAAGTAAAAAAAATACAAAAAAGACTTCCTTTTCTAAAGAAATACTCCTGTAAAAAATCCCCCTGAGTTCTTCTTTCATGCTATTGTTTTGAAATTATAAAACAGGAATCCTATGTCTCCTGGTTCAGGGTTGCAGTGTTATGTCAGAGGAATTTCAGTTTGATTCTCACCGAAGACGAAGTCGACAGAGACAAAGTTTAATTAAGTTTTCCTGAAACCAATCGGGAGTTTTGCTAGAAGGTAGAAAAGCAGAAGCACATAATCCTCTTCCCACTGAGGCGCTCGCTTGAGGGGTATCTCTCCTCCCTTTCTCCCAATCTCTCCCTCCTTCCGTCCCTCCCACCCTCTTTCTCACTCTATCCCATTACCTGGAAAAAAGAAGAGGGTCCCAAGCCACAATACTGAATACCCCAAGATAAAAATACAAATTTCCTTCCGAGATTTGTTTTAGAGAAGCTGCAGTTCTTCTTTCAGTGGCAGATGAAAGTGTTGCACCGGTTTGACTCTACAGGGTCACGAACATCCGCTAGAGGATAGTCTACAGAGTGCCATAAAATCTTCCCAGTGTGAGTGGAGTGAAGATCTACAGGGACAAATAACAGAGCGATTTACATAGCATGTCAGTCATCGACTATAATCCCTAGTGTGGTCTCAGCGCTGTTCTGTTGTGTGTGGAACAATTCCTAAGAAAGAGAAGGTGACGGGTGAATGTGAAAGAGTGCAGCTGTTTATTTAACCGAATTTTACTGGATTTGTAACAAAAATAATCAAATCTATAAATTTGTTTTAACTTGTAAGATTAAAACACTTTACCTTTACCTTTATATTTGTATTTATATTTTATTTACAAACGTTTACCTACTTTGCTAATAATTTTATTTATGTTTCCTTTACATTTCTATACACATTTATCTATTTATCAATTTTATTTATTCATTCAATCATTCATTTTCTTTTCAGCTTAGTCCCTTTATTAATCTGGCGTCGCCACAGCGGAATGAACCGCCAACTTATCCAGCATATGTTTTATGCAGCGGATGCCCTTCCAGCTGCAACCCATCACCGGGAAACAATTTTATTTAAGCTTTACGTTTTTAAGTTGTTTAGCTGTTAATAGTTTAGTTTTTAAACTATTTTGTATGTTTATTTTGATCAATTTGATCAATTTTCTAAATTATTTTTGTGTGCTAATGTTAATTGATTTTATTTTTGTTTTATTTTATTAATGTAAAACATTTTTATTTGTTTACTTATTTTATCTGTTTACCTAACATTATTTTACTTTTACTTTTACCAGTTTTGTTACCAATTACTTTATATTTGCCTTTTACTAACATTTATATTCACGTATAATTATTTTGTTAATGCTTCACATTTCCTTTGTTTACTTGTTTTATTAATGTTTACCTCTATTTATTTTATTAGTGATTTATATATATATATATATATATATATATATATATGTATATATATATATTTATATATATACATATATTTATATTTATATATTCCGTTGCTGAACTATTTTGTTTCACTTTTTTGCGTTTACCTTTGTTGTTAATATTTAGCAAATCATTTACGTTTTTTTTATCGTTACTTTTTTAGGTCTTACTTTACAGTATTTCAAGTTGTCCTTATTACAATGATAAAAACTATTAGTTTAGCTACTAAGTAACATTAATTAATGACATGCACTTATGGTCAAAACCCTTGTTTGTTCAGATATATTTTTATTTAAGAATTATTTACATGTATTGTGAGCTATATATGCCTACCTTTCAACTGTCACGCATGCACATGTGCATCTCAATTCAACAACACATCAACTGGGCAACATATAGCACTGACGCTGCAGCGTGCAGCTATTAAGAAGCTGTCACGAAGCTTAATTACATATTCGACTATGGAAATGAGTTGCTGCCTGTCAGTGAGTCTGTGATTTGAATGCTTCACATGTAACACAGAGACTGTCAAAAAAGACTTCAATCAAAAATGCTAAAATAACCGAGTCGAGCAGCAAGCTACACTTTCCTCCTCCTTTATTAAGATCACCGCAGTATGAAAAACAGTAAGTGAGGGGGAGGAATGATGGGAGAGGGGGGTTCTATCTCAGGCAGAATTGATGTGGTTCTATCCATATTCATATTCAGCAGCAGCTGTTATCGCTTAAAAGGCTTTCTAATTACAACAACAAGACAAAAACTGCTTGGATATGGTCCAGACCCTCTAAATGATAAAATAAGCGCTCATTCACTCTCTCTCTCTCCCTCTCTCTCTCTCTCTCTCTTCCTCTCTTAATCTCCACAAAGCACCTTGGAGTCTACTCACCCAAATACATGCCAATGAACAGGGAAAGTGGCATTCGGAGATGCAGGTGTCACGTTTGATAAGAAACTTCTGGATTAAATATGCTGTGGCTAATGAGCAGCCGGGCGAGCCAGTGAGGGTGCGACCATGGGCACGATTGTTCTCCACCTGATAACATTCTGCGGAAGAAACAGCCAAATTCCATCATTTAATAAACAGCCCCGGCTTCTATCAGAGAGAGAGAGAGAGAGAGAGTGCCTGGATCCCGGTGTTAAGTGGCAGACATTGCTTTTCATTATGGCAATCTCAGGGGGCTTCCATAGGGGTGTGGAGGTGCTGCGACAAACAAATTGTCCCATATTTAAATGCGTTTATTTGTGAGTGTCGATTTTCGTGTGTTTTACAGAGGTGCAGATGGAGTTTGAATCCTAAAGTTGATGTAAAGTTATTGTTTTATTAGTGGTGTCTGTTGAGCATTACTGTTGCTTGTAATTATACTAAGGGATTTGAACAAATCCTTAACACTACACCGTTTGTTTTTCAAAATAGACTCATTTTGCAACTTCCCTTAGAGTTGAACAGTTGTGTTTTACCATTTTTGAATATACGTAGGTACGGAAAAAAAGTTCCTTGATTATTATGTCAGTATGATGGTATAGTTTCTAGCTATATCGACCTAGAAAATAGCAACTTTTAATTTTCTATTGGTCTTAGTACACAACACAACTACAGAAGAGGCATGCTTTAAATAGGTAAATTATCAAAACTCTTTGGTCATTTTTAAACGAGATGCTAATGTTCTACTCTGATTCAGTGATCTATGCTAAGCTAACTCTAGGTTATATTTTCTATGTCTATTTTCAAGAAAAAAAAGTGGTGTTACTTTAAATATTACATTTCCATTTAAAATTTCATTCTGTTTAATAAGGTAAACTTTTACAATTTATGAATGAAATTTGGATGCCCTACTGTATATTCACAAAGTCATTAACAACCTCTGGCGGATTTAAGAGAAGAACGTGCTAATGGCACGTATGAGAAAACGTGCCTCAGTAATGTAACAGTGGACTCTATGGGATTTGTAAAAGCAAAAATGCAAGCAGACATAGCCCCAGGCACATATTTCGGTGGTCCCAAAAATGTAGCACTGGGCACGTATCTCCAATGAGCCTTGATGGTTTGCTACTGATCACACAACTTTGCTTCCTTGACAAGATGTTCATGCCAATCTCAGCTTTTTGATTGATCGCGATTACAATTTCATTTCGATTAATCATGCAGCCCTACAGCATATAGTATTTTTATCTAATGTGGCTGCTATTAATGTAGTCAGCATCTTACAACATGTCAAACACTTTATTTACCTCAAAGTGAGTCAAAAATAGGCAAACACTAAGTGATAAATTCAGACTGAGTGATGATAACATCCCATCCAACAGCTGTGGACGTCAAAGATTGACATCTTCAAGGTCATTTAGGTGCCATATTGGCAAAATAGGGGGGGGGGGGGGGGCGTAAAATGAACGCAGGTCTTGACCTGTCACTCATAAAGAGCTTAGTTCACCCAGCCAACGAAATCCCCCTTTCTGCCAGCATCCGCTTTAGCCGGACCAGTAGGCTATAGCTGTCAGGAAGACGATTCATTTCTCAGAGCTCATATATATATAGAAATTGGAAAATGGCAGGATAATTTCTTTGGCAGAGCTGTCAAGTTAAACCTGAAAGCCGGGGGTGTGGTGTGGTGTGTTGCACTGAGGGAAAATAAACACGTACTGCACCACCTCATGAATATACAAAAAGAGGCGCATAACTTCACACCCCGCTACCCCAGCCAGATGACTGGCCGTGCCTCACAGGAAGGCGCTCAATGCCCCTCTGGTGTGTTTGATGTAGCGCGGGGGCCAGTAGATCAATGAGGGTGCAGGTGTGCAGGGCAGATGGTGGAGAGGTGATACCCGGGGCGCTGAGGCTCAGCCAGGCCAGGAACACAGAGGCATCATGAAGGCCCCCGGGGGAATGGAGCCGTATGACTGATGCACTCTGGGATGTGATTTATGGAACGGAGCAGGGAAAGTGAGATCCCTGCTGTTACACACACTCTGCTGCTGTGCTTGCAGGATTGCAGGCTCTTATGGTGCCATTTTTAGGACTTTTTTTGTGTAGTTTTTTCTGTTTTCTAGGGAGTTTTTTTTTTAAGTTGAAGCTGAGAGAAATAATGATGGTTGTGGCTTGTTTTCTCAGTCATTGTGTTTTTTGCAGAGGTTATAAGGTAGTAAGAAGTCTGTTGTTGTTGTTGTTTTTAGTTTATATTGTTCTTGTCATTTTAGAGGAGATTATTTTAACCCAACATTATAAGAATTTTGTGGCATGAAAAACACTGCAAACATCTATAGAAACCATTTTTATTTTGTTAGTTTTGAGGTTGGTGGGAAAATGTTAAAAGTAATTGTAAAAAAAAAAAGTAAGTTGTTCAATTTAAATGTTCAAGAAACATTTTTTATTAATATCAATGTTGAAAACAGTTTTCCTGCTTGGTGTATTTTGTGTCAACCATAATACATAATGCGTCTAGGATTGTTTAATGAACAGCATTTATTTTAAATATACTGTAAATAATATTATTATATATACATATTATATTATAATATTGTAAAATCATTATACAATAAGTAATTACACATTTGTATTGTGCTATAATTATCCAAGTAATACATTATATAAGTAACTATACATTAGTATTGTACTTTTTTATTCAAATATTTAAATAAATAATAATGAATAAATGGAAACAGATTAAAACAATAGTTGCTAGATTATTTTATGCAGGACATTTCCTCTGACAAAAAAAAAATATATAATAAAATTAACATTTTTGGATATTTTAGATACATAGAACTGGCATTGTCATTACTTTTTAGCTCAACACACAGGCGTTTACCATTCAACAATTCCTCATCTCCAATTATTTACCCTACAACAACTGGAGATGACAGGTAAAATGAAAATGGCTAAAATTATAGTGTTTAATAGTGCACAACTATTAAAGCATTAAAAAAAAGACAAACCTAAACTAGGAATTTATCATATATAATGCAAATGAATGAAATATGAAAATCAAATGGCATGTAAGAAATAAAGCAATCAAACTACATGTATGATTGATCCACATGAAGACATTGCATTGAATGCTGAAGACATTGCCACCTTGTGGAAGAGACTTGATAGTTCTCAGAAATCACTCACCATTCAAATGAAGCCTGACCAGTTCATTCAGTCTTTCTCCACATATTAACTTGCCTAAAGTTTACCTTTATCCTTTAACTTTATTTATTTACTTTCTTTTGTTTTACTATAAAATTTTAAGCTCAAGTTCTGCATAGCAACACTTTTTTTCAGGTCTGATGAGCAAGAAACTCATTGACAGCTCCAAATATTGGCTTGGATTCGTAGGTGAATGCTATAGAGAGGAAACACACACACACACACACACACACACACATGCTTTTCATTTATATCTCTCATTGTCTTCACTACAGTGTGTGGTGCCAAAATAAACGCCGGCCAGGCCGATTGCTCTTTTTCACTGCCAGAACAAAAATAGCACAAGACACAAGAACATGCTGCACTGTAACACTGTGACACAACTGTCCTTTCCTTACAACTGTAAATAAAATAAAGATAACAGGAGTACATTTTACCTTATTTAGATTTTGTACTTTAAAATGTCACACCTTTTTTTAATGTGTTATTAGCAGATGCTTTTAATAGTTTGTGAAAATGACGGTATATCCTACACAGCAGAGTAGAGGTTGAAAAACACTTTTATTTTAATATGATTTATTTTTATTTATTTTGTTATGAAATTGGAATTGTTTTGCAAATTCTTTACACATATTGATATTTGTAAAAAGAAAAGCACAGTGTTCATACAAAATGCTGGTTACAACATATATTGTTTACACACATGCACACACACACACACACACACACACACACACACACACACACACACACACACACACATGCAAAACAAACAAACAAAAAAAAACATTGGAGACAAGAAAATACTATTCCTAGGAATCTCTACTTAAAATTTCACATTTAATTCAGGGTGTTACTTGCCATTTTGTTGTATTTTTGTTTATTATGTTTGCTAGCAAGTAAGTCAGTTATTTTTTTTATTATTTTATCATTGTCTTTAACCAAAAAGTTAACTAAATTAACTATCGTTTCAAAAAATGCCTGTTATGGTATGTTAGGGTTTGTTAAGAAATTTTGCATCAATTCTGCATCAATTCTGCATCAAAGTAAATTGAAGTTAAAATAAATATTTCAATGATTTCTAGACATAGAAAGTATATTAAATGCAAGTAAACTTTAATGTTTACTCTTATGTTTTTTTGAGAACGTTTGTCAAAATAAAATGTCAAGATGTGGGAATTATCAATAATAATAATAATACATTAATTACATTTATTTATGTGCCACTTTTCTCACACCCAAAGTGCTACAAAACAAGGTTAAATAAGACAATAACAAAATACAATATATTATAAAATATAAACAACCCCATAAATCAAGTCAAAAACCTTAAGGCATATAAGGGATAACTAAATCACAAAGAGAAGAAGGAGACAAATTGTCCATACGTAGCTTAGTACAAGTGTTTTAAACTCAATGAGCGAGTGCAAATTACAGAGCACGCAACTGATGTGCTGTCATGAGGCTGTGTGAGTGAGAACATGTGCTGCTTAATTCGGAATGTTTTTGCAGTCGTTTGATAGATTTTGCTGGTAAACCTACATGGAGAGAATTACAGTAATCAACTGTTGAAGTAAATAGCCAGGCAGCATAAGATATATTTATGTAAAAATGAAACAGCTTATTTATTCTGACCTCAACTTACTAAGATATATAAAAGAATAAGCCATCATTCTTGATTTTTTTTCAAGAAAAAGTGAATAAATGAGTAAAACGTGAAAGCCGAGTGGCTAAATGCTGAAATGTAAAGATTTAAAATGACAGTTCATTCATATTTTGGGGGCTCCATTGGGATTAAATAGAGAATTGTTTTTCTTATTAATATAATAATTAATAATTAAATATTTTTGGTAGCTTATATAAACATAATAAATGAAGAAATATTGTTGAGGTACAATAAATGTAGAAAGTTAGTATAAAGGTTAATTAAAATGAAGCAGAGCACATTATAATGTACTGAAAACAATACAGTTTTATAGTTTTGATGCTTAAAAAATCCCTTTTCATTTTTAATAAGTTTTTAATAAATGATTAATAATTATTAAACGTTTACTCTATTACATTATTACTCTATTGCATTAAAACATCATTTGTTACTAAATGTGACCCTGGAAGACAAAACAGACAATACCAGGGCCTATTTATTGAAATTGGCAAAATTATTAATTATTCTTTTATGCCAAAAATCTTTAGAATATTAAGTAAAGATCGTGTCTCATAAGTATTGTTTGTAAATTTCATATTGTAAATATATTAAAACTCACTTTTTTGTTAATAATGTGTATTCCTAAGTATGTCATTTGGACAATTTTTAAGGCAAGCATTTAGATTTCTTTTCAATAGTGGTATCTTGGCCAAATTGTATCCTAACAAAGCATACATCAGTGAAACTCTTATTTCTAAAGCTTTCATACGATGTATAAATCTCAATTTCCAAAAATGTATGACACAAACATTTATTTTAGACACCTATGACTGGTCCTAACAAATGGACACACACACACAAACACACACACACACACACACACACACACACACACACACAGACACACACAC
>CAIGQW010000415.1:1272089-1284413 GCA_903798125.1 Danio choprae | reverse complement strand
CACACACACACACACACACACACACACAAAACATCCGTTCCTCATATCAGACCTATAATACCAAAAGCACATGCAATTAGCATTTCTCTGCAGGAAACACGACAACCCATCACGGGTCACTTTCTTCTCCTTAGACATGCTGTCAGAAAGTGCTCACGCGTCTCTGAAAGGTAGCATTGAGTGTACTTCACTCTTATTGTCCAACTCCCCAATTAGTCCACGTCCTAATTCTAGCATTTAGTGCTGGCATATCATGTCTCTTCTTGTTATCTCGCGTTCCAGACTTTTGTAAATAGTCATATTTAAAACTTTAATCCCCTCAATGGAAGATGACGCGCAGACAGAAAGTCCGTCATTTGGACAGATAAATGTTATCTCAGTCACAAAGCACTCGTTCTCCTTTTTAACCAGCTAATGAGTTTGTTCTGCGGACTCCAGTCGAATGTTTCATCCCCAGCCCTTCAGTTTGATAATGCTGTACTTTTATCCGAGATGCCCATTCTCTTTGGCGGCAGGGAAAAATATACAGCGTCTTCCACAATATGCTTGTCCCTCACTTGTTTGTTGCCACTTCAAAGCAGTGTGTGCATTTTGTGTGGCTGAAAAAAAAAATAGCATGCCGTGTGTGGGTTTAAAAAGTAGTGCGTTGGTATTTACCACTATGTAATTTAGTATAAAATAGATAAAAGGTGAAGCTTACTAATTCCGGTTCTGAAAACTACTATTGTCCTGCATTGATGCCACACTGCAGGAAAATCATTTCTAATGGAATAAAATAAAAAAATAAAAAGGTTTTCTGAGTTTCTTTTGTGACAAGAAAGCAAAAATATGCTTAGCTTTTAGACATCTTTGATGTGATTTTGGATTTATGAAGATATTCCCTAAACAACATTCATCAGAGTTTCTCAAAGTTACTGGTCAAATTATATGGCATAACACATATCAAACTGTCATTTTAAATCTTTATATCTTTATACTTTCCCAAAATTCTTCAAAAGACTAGGTTTTTATCCATTTTTTAGTGAGAGATGAGAGAGTTTAATTATTTAAGATATAATAAATGTAGTATGATACCTTATTCTTGTATATGATTTAATAAATGCCAGTCTGAATGTGTACAGTTGAAGACAGAATAATTAGCCCCCCCCCTGTGAAATTTAAATTCCTTTTCAAATATTTCCTGTGCTGTTTTTAAACACATCCTTACATACTATTTTACATACTATTTTCTACATACTATTTTCTACTTACATACGATTTTATTAATTATTTTCCAAGATAATAGTATTCAGCTTAAAGTGCAATTTAAAGGCTTAATAAGACTAATTAGGTTAACTTGGAAACTTGGGTTAATCATTGGACAACAGTGTTTTGTTCTGTAGCCAATATGGAAAAAGATGTTCTTAAAGGGATTAATAACATTTACCTTAAAAAAAAAAAAAACTTTTATTGGAGCCAAACTAAAAGAAATAAGACTTTCTCCAGAAGAAAAAAGGAATATGAAATACTGTGCAAGTTTCCTTGCTCTGTTAAACATCACTTGAGAAATATTTGAAAAAGAATGAAAATTTCACAGGAGAGCTAATAATTTTGCCTTCAATGCTATGTAGTTTTAAGTGCAGGTCAGCAAATCCATGTTATTTGATTTTTACTCAATCTTAACACCAATGACAACGGAACATTATTTCATCCGTAAAGTTATTTGAACATTATAGTAGACACGTTTTTACATTTTAATTTGCTTTTTATACATATTTAGTGTCTTCGTGCTTAAAATACTTTATTAAACCCTAACCTTGGTTTATCTCCTGCAGGAGGACATGTGTGGTGTTCCACAACCAAAAACATCATGGAAGGAGACGAGCTCGCAGCCTGTGTGGTGGATTTGCACTCTCATCTTCAAACTCCAGCCCCAAATCCCTATGGTCAAGGGATGTACCCGTCCCGACAGCTGGATGCTATCCAACTCCTTCCTCAGCAAGCGGCCATGGCATCCATACTGCCCGGCGCTATCATCAACAGTGAGTGCCGCATTATCAGTGCCACAGTGGATAGACTGATTAATGTGCTTGGTTAAAAATGGAAATCCATGTCAAAGAGTCATCACGGCTCTGATGTGCGTGTTTGCCATGGATAAGAGAATTATCAAGGGTTGAGACTGACCTTCAGTTTTGCTGAAATTAGATATTTACCCTCCATTCCATTCTTCGATTACAGCTAACAAGAATTTGATGCGAACAACATGCAGCACATTTGCATAGTGCATGTGTATAGGGTTGGATAGTGCATGTTCATTCTTCATTCTATTGCCAAGGTTATTTTAGTAAACGAAAACTAAGACTAAAAGTATTGGTCAAAAGACATTCTTGCTCATTGGAAAAAAAATATTCACAATAAATGAAAATCTAAAATTCTGTGAAACTAACAACAGTCACTGAAAAACTAATTGGAATAAAAATAATTATTTATTTAATAAATAGTAATTAATTTATGTAAACAAAACGTTAAAAGTTTCCTTGTAAACATGTAAACTAGGCATGTTTAACTACACACATGATCTTTAATATGAAGATGTTTGCCTTCATTCTTCATCATTTTTACTGTTATTCATTTAACTTGCACTTGTGTGGGGTCAGTTTCTTTTATTTTATTACTAAGAGGTTTGCACAATAGGTAATGTAAGCTGTTCAAACTCTAAACTTTGTTTTAGTTGACACTGGATGCGTTCTGTTAGCTCTGATAAACTATTATTACTAAAACTGAAGCTAAATAGATAAAACCTAAATAGAAATGTGGCGGTTCATTCCGCTGTGGCGACCCCTGATGAATAAAGGGACTAAGCCGAAGGAAAATGAATGAATGAAGAAACGTGTTTACAAAATACTGACAAAACATTTACTCAAACAAATTAAAACCAAACATTTACATCAAATGTAAAAATAGTATCAAAACAAAAACAAATGAAGAAATATGTAATAATCTAGTATTAATATTTACAATTACAATCAGATTACAATTATATCCCAGCATTGATGGATCAATGCTAGTTTTATTGTTTTTACTTTTATATGATGTATTATGATTTTTTTAGCTGGAGATGAACAAGTCTTTTATTTATTTTAATGACAATATAACAAATAATTATAAATATTTAAGCTTCTGCACCATTTTGAATTGTATCACAAAAATGTCAAATGAAAGCATTTCACTAGTGGTCTCAGACCCCACTGTACTTTAAGATGCTACAGTAGCTTTAGATAACTCAATATGGATCTGCTTGTGTCCATTTCTGTCTTTGTAGAAGACATCTTCCCCTGTAAGGCATGTGGCATCTGGTTTCGGAGTGAAAGAAACCTACAGGCCCATCTTATGTATTACTGCAGTGGGCGACAAAGGGACCCTGAGATGGTGGCAGAGAAAAACGCCAATATCAGCCATCAAATGCTCCGCAATTGCACATACCCCCAGTGCAATATGAGCTTTGCAGGCTCACATGCCCTGGAAATGCACTTATCCACACATAACTGTGAGTAAACCTAAAAGACGTTCTTTTTAAAATAACCATTTGACCACCAATATATGACACAGAAGAAAATGTGTAGTTATTCAAAAAGTCTTACTGAAACTGAAGTCCCTTCACTTTGGACTAGTTTAATTGTTTTAGACTGGTTCTGGGCAATTGCCTGCTGGCCAAGCTGGGAGCCCAGAAAACTGTATTCTGGAAGACTAGCTAAACAAATCTTTTAAAATCTTTTTTCCACGTTTTATTTATAGTTCAACAAAGAGAGAACATAAAATGATGGGTATAGTGTACCAGGAACATTTTCAAACTGTATTCTGACTATAATGTTATGCAAATGTTAAACCCCCAGTGTTTTTTCTTCAAGTTGCCAGCCGCCACTAGCATTTTTAATGATTTTCAAGTACATTTGACTGACCTCTGAATATTTACTGATGGGAATATATGAGCGTCTGCTTTAAAAAAAATGTGCTCATGTTTTATCACTACCTGAATACACATAGATTTAATAAAAAATTTAACATTATTGACAAAAAAACTGAGAAAAATTTGCCCTGATTAAGAAGGGGGTAAACCAATGGAAAGTAGTATAACTCTTCATTTTTACAAGATCTTATCTACACGTCTTATATTGCAGAGTTTAGCTCCAACGACCTCCAACACACACCTACTTAATAGTCTCTAGTAGTCTTGCACACCTTGTTTAGGGTTGGAGCTAAACTGTACAGACCTGAGACCTATATGCTAGGGCTTCCCTTACTGTAATATACCTAAAACACAGATTGCCTTAAAAACTGTCAATGGAAGGGAAAGGGTTAAGCTTAATGTGTAAGGGCATGTGCATAACATTTTGGTTTGGTTAGCCTAAATTGTGTATTATAATGTTCATTGACACCATTCCTGATTTCTTTTTGTGTTTTAAGGTCTCAAGTCTGATGAGATGTCCACTGGAAGTAACTTGAAATGCACCATTTGTGACTACACTGCTGAGACTCTCATGGTACTCCAGCACCACATCCTCTCCCATCTGTCCCAAACCGGCCTGAAATGCGGTCAATGCCACTTCTCTTTCCAAACCCCCAGAGAATTGGCCAAACACCAGGAGCTACATGGACATAACTGTACGGTCACCAATAAACTCATTAAAGAAGACAAAATGGATAACACTCCTAGCAGCATTACAAGTAGCCCTCAACAGGTCAGAGCTAAGTCAAACTTCAGTGACCCCCAAGAAAGCACAGCACAATGCGATATAACTCAAATTTCAGATCTGGAAAACACAGACAGTAGCCAGACATCCACTAAAGGCGAGGCAAACTCAGGAAACAAGGCTAATCTTTCATATTCCAGAGTCAAGTCAGAACCTTCTAGTCCTCGTTTAGCCTCTTCACCCATTCAGCACCACCTTCCTCCTGCATTTCCCATACCCCCTTTTATACCGCATGTCCCGTTTTCACAGGATATTACCATGGGGCCACAGGCATCTGAGATACTGGCCAAAATGTCTGAGTTAGTCCATCGAAGGTTGCGTCATGGTGGGAACTCTTACCCTCCAGTCATGTACAGTGCACTTGTACCAAAAGGAGCAACATGCTTCGAATGCAATATCACCTTCAATAACCTTGATAATTATTTGGTGCACAAGAAGCACTACTGCAACAGTCGCTGGGAAAACACACACAAATCACACGACTTCACTGGGCTTCTGGATAAACCAGCAGGCACTATGAGCCCTAAAATTGGAGCCAGTTTGGCTGTTATGCTAAATGCTGGCCATCCCTCTGAAGTGAAAGGCCACGAGCCTAAACCTTGCAATCCCATTGCAGGTGGAAAAGTGACAGATGAACTGACTGTGCAAGTTAAAAAAGCATCAACTCCATCTGGTGCACAGGAGAGACCAAATGGTACACAGCTGGATTTACAAAGCCAGAAAATGCCACCCACTGAAACTGACCCCAGCCACACAACATGTGAGGCCTGTAAGATCACCTTTAGTCGACATGAGACCTACATGGTGCACAAGCAGTATTACTGTGCCACTCGCCATGATCCTCAAGTAAAACGGGCAAACAATAAAGGACCGGCCAATCAAAAGGCAGTACGTCCACGTAAAAGAAGAAAGGCATACGAGTTGGCCAATTCTGAGCAAGAACAAATGCCACCAATGGGTATGCCATCATTTCTTGGAATGCCCACTTTAGGAGGTCCATATATGTCAAAGGACACTCTGGATAGCTTCAGAGATCATCAGAGATACAACATGATCCAGGGGTTAGTACCCAAATATCCAGAGGCTTCACTGACAGTAACGAAATCGGCTCTTGTGTCAAAATGTAATTTAATCTTAAAGGAAGAAAGTGATACGCCCATAGATCTCAGTAAAAAATGTGTGCCACTGTTTGGTAACACTCCTGTTTCCCCTAAAGGACTTATGGATTATCATGAGTGTGTTGTGTGTAAGATAAGTTTCAACAAAGTTGAGGACTATCTGAAGCACAAGCAGAACTTCTGCCCAGGTACTATTCCTTCCACTGGGAACAAAAGCATCAAAAAGGAAGGCCCAAGAAATACTAACAACCTCTTAGATAACAACCTCTTTGAGCTTCCAGCTCCACAGATAAAGATTGAGCATCCAAATGCAGTGCCAACTTCTGATACCCAAGCCGCCAGTGAGGAACAATTAATCCCAACAAAAGATGACCTGAGGAACATGTTTCAATCCTCTTCGACCTATCTAAGTCCTGCTAAGAAAATGAGACCTGATGAGCAAATTTGGCCTTACTATGAAATTAAACCCACCGATTACGCTACAGGGATGCTGGTCTCACAAAGTGAAAGGAGACAGAGTCCAAACGAGGGCAGTGAGGGAGAAAAAGATCAGCCAATGCCTGACGGTAGCCATCTTAGCACAGATGATCCTGAGAACCAGAGCAAGTCCTCATCCCTAAAGGACGATGTTGAGTTTGAAGAAAAGATGGAAGATGCTGAAAATAAACATGAATCCCCTACAACAGAGAGCCATTTAGATGACCCCACCAAAGGTAGGGAAGGCACTACACTGATGCCATCACTAAAAACTGAGGAAGTCTCGACTAGCTTGAAGAAAGTGTTGAATGGGTCCATTGCCAACTCAAGTAATGTAAAGTACTGTCGCCCGTGTGACATCCAGTTCAACAATCTCTCAAACTTTATAACGCACAAGAAGTTTTACTGCTCATCTCACACAGCAGAGCATGTGAAATAGTGGACCAACCCTATCATACTATAGTCCACAGTAGTAGAAAAGGTAGTGTTGGACCCAATCCACGTACATTAGCAGTGTAAAGATACATTTAGGGCCCCTTGTCGCAGGACCCAAGAAAACATTCCCTGTTGTCCACCCTTGACAACTGCACTGCTCGAATCAGACATAAATTATTGCAATGGACACTTTCTCTAAACATTACCATCTGCCCTCTCGTATTTAAAGTGGACACAAGCCTTGAACCAGTCATAGATTTTCACAAGCACGTTTCTTCCCCCTTGTGGTCATCAAAAGACGTTTTTACGATTCCATGCTGGTGTACTCAGCAGCAGGAGGACAATCAAAGCAGGATTAATCCTACCAGTCATTTATTAAAAACTTTTAAGCTATTTGTTGAAAATATTGTGTGTTAATAGTTTCTTGTTTTTTATGTATTTATTTATTTAATAATAGTTGCAGCTCCAAAAAAACAGATCTGAAATGAAAAGCAAGCTTATGAACGTTTCAGAATTGCGAAAGGAAGCCACATTGTAGAAATTGATTAAAAAGAAAAGTCTACAGATGGTGGGACTACCACTGAATGGTTATTGTTTATCCTTAAATACTGGCAATCATGTTTTCTGAATTAATAATTGTCAATACATGTAGAGTCTAGTTTGTCCTTGATGTTTCTTTATGCTTCAAACCTTTTTTCTTGTCAATGCAGAACTCTTCTTAAAAAGGTGACCTGTATGTGTGTTTGTTGATTTGTTATCTCTTTTTTAAATATCTGGCTTCTAATGCAATACTTTTTAAAAGATAAAACATTATTTAAAGCAGTATTATGGAAAGGGTAACTTTTTTACTTGGACCCCAGAAATTCTGTGTGAAGTGTTTACGGAGGTCTTACAGAGAAGGGTTTACACTTGATATGAATGACTCACTGTAAACTTTCCTACAGAAAATCTTGTCAGAAAAAAATAAGATAAAAAAAAAGTTGTCAATAATGTGTTGCTATGCATGTACCTGTATGGAATGAAATTCCAGAAATGTGGGAAATGTTATTTTATGTGGCATAAAAATTAAAATTCTTATCTCAGGACAGCAGTGTCAGTGAACTTACTATACTTACTATAGAGAGAGAGAGAGAGAGAGAGAGAGAGAGAGAGAGAGTTAAGGCATATAAACGTTATAGCAGTGTTTTCCAATACTAGTGTAGGCCAATGTCCTACAGAGTTTGGCTCCAAACGACTTAAACACAATTACCTGTATGTCTCTACAAGATATGGTCAGAATTTGGGAGATGAAAGGTTCTGCAGCTTTTCCAGTGGAGAAAGGAAGTGTGACCAACTTGTGTCACATGTTCCTTCCTATTCAAATACATAGTGAAGATTTTTCCTCATTCATTTCTGTAGTTTCTAACTTCTCTAAATTGTATTTACTGGTGTAAACACACAAAAAAAAACATTAATCCAGTTTTGGATGGCAAACATGTTGTTGATTATCCGCTGTGGATAGCTAAAACAAGTTCCTGCTTTTGTTTTCCCACAAAAGCACATCATTCAGCACAGTGAGGCCTTGATTGATATTCAATTAAAAAATGACAACCTCTTGTCTTCTTGACCATAAACCAGTAAAACTAGAGGGTTAGTTTCAGTTGTGCTTCTTTGGCTAAACGGTGTAAACTTGACTTAAAGGTTCTGCTACTAGTTAGACTAAAAAACTTTAATCAAAAGTGTAAGGTGTGTTTTAAAATGCTTGTAGCTGAACTGTGTAGGACGGGTCCTCCATGCAGGAAACGTTTCTGACACCACTGTTCTGTAATTGCATCAACCTTACATTAACAATAAAGAGTGTTGGTAGTGCGTTGCAAAATACGCAAGCACTATAGCACCACCTAGTGTTGTATCAAGACATAAAATCACTACATTTTCTTTAAGAGAAAAACCAAAACGTTAATAATTGTTTAATTGATTGAAAAGTACGTGTGCATGAGACCATATAAAGGAATCTTTTGGAAACATTAGGAAAAAGTACTTAAAGTAAACGTTATTTTACAAAGCAAATCAACAGGTAAAAAATACTACTAATAATAATAATGTATTTTTTTCCCAAATAAATGGAAGTCAATGGGGAACGACATGTATTCGGTTATTAGCGATCTTTAAAACAAAATGTCGTATTTCATGTTCAACAGAAAAAAAGGACTGTAAGAGGTCTGGAACAACTTAAGGTGAGTAAATAATAACAGAATTTTTTTTTTTTTTGGTTGAACTGTTCTTTAATAAGACAATCCTTCTCACAGCTGGCAAGCCAATCCATAGCAACTATCCCAGCACCCTAACAACCACTGATAGTCTATACAATATAGTCACATGCCAAGCTGATTGTCTTATTGCCAACCTGATTGTCTTATCATTATTTTATATATATAAAAAGAATATAATTTCCTGTTAAAGATCCCATTCAAAATCTCAATTAGCCTACTGTAGGTTGAAACTTGTCATTATTTAAAGCAGTACAGTTATTTTAGTTACATTTTTAGATACACCGCAACTACAATAAATCTACTAAATGGTTGCTTTTGGTTCAGGACAAAATAAGAATAAACATTACAACACCATAGTATATCTATTATCCATTTAGCATAATTGAGGACAGTAGTAGTAGTAAGAGTCTATATCACTGAGTGTGCAAGCATTTGCATCCTCTAGTGTTAGTTAAAATTTAATACAAGAATTTATTCATTCATTCATTTTCTTTTCGGATTAGTCCCTTTATATTTCTGGGGTCGCCACAGCAGAATGAATGTTTTATGCAGCGGATGCCCTTCCAGCCGCAACCCATCACTGGGAAACAGCCATACACACTCATTCACACACATTACAGACAATTTAGCTTACCCAATTAACCTATAGCACGTCTTTGGACTTGTGGGGGAAACCGGAGCACCCGAAGGAAACCCACGCGAACACGGGGAGAACATGCAAACTCCACACAGAAATGCCAACTGACCCAGCCGAGGCTCGAACCAGCGAACTTCTTGCTGTGAGGCAATTATGCTACTCACTGCATCGCCCAAATCATATTTTTTCCTAAAAATATCTTTTCTTAGACAAGGGAGCTTAATTTGCTGTAAGACAAGCAGACAAACGTGTAGGTGATACAGCTTCTGAATCCTTAACCTTAACTGGGGCAGTGATAGGTAATAATGGTGGTTACTGTGAAGAATACTGTTATCTGTGGAGTCTGCATGGACAAATCATCTCCAAAAATAGAGCAAACTCTCTAAAACAGAGTAAACGTCATGCTCTCACCGTCTCTAGCTCTCTATCTGAGAAGGCTAAGTCCTTGCACTTAACATTCTGCAGCAAAGGAGCAGGGGAAAGGTAGAGCTAACAGGCTAACAGTAGAGTCAGATGAAGACACAGGGAGAACTGTGCCTGTTCGGTCCTCCAAGAGAAAATCTGTGTCAGCTAGGTCCCAACAAAAAAAGAAAACTCATGGTTCATAGGCAAATGAGAAACCATCTTCCAAAGACCTTGTTGGAGAACCTGTGCCCCGTCAGAAGCACCCATAGCTGAAGTGTTTACAGACATAGAAATTAAAGGTAAAAGTTAAAGATACCTGTAATTCCGAGGCAAGCTGTGCATTACACCTTGACAAATCTTGACTGCTTTTTCAGTTTCTCACCTACATTAAAAAAAGAAAAAAAAGAAGTCCGAAGTTCAAGTCCGAAGTTCAGCTTTTAAAACTAGTGAGAGCCTGCAGCCTTTGCATTTTCATTATGTAGGCCTATGTCAAAGTCCATGCTTGTTCTTTGCAGTTTACACTGACAAATTACAATACTGCATTAAACTGTACTAACCAAACAAAGGGATATGATGGATGACTGTAAATTGTTCAGCAAATTAAATTTATGCTTTTCAAGCTGTAAACACTGGCCACCTAAGGGTTTTTGTCTTGTTTCTAGTCCAAATATCTACAAATTCTTAAGAAAGCATTTTCCAAGTTTTGATTTTATCTCTAAGCATGGTGCGAAAAGTAGAGCGTGCTAGATACAAAACTTGGAAAACTCTGTTTCAATTTAGTTTTTCTTATTTATCTTTTCTGTTCCCCTGATTTTTGGTCAAGTTTTTGTTTCTCAAGCAAGTTTATTTTAGTTGTTCTGTAAGCCACTCAATCACGGCTTTTTGTCACGTGATGGTCCATTTAAACAGTTTAACTCTCACCTATTGATGATGTAATGGATGCATTAGGTGTCTCCTAGCCCGGCTGTGCTGGTGTTGGTCTGTTTCGAGACTACTGGAGAATTCAGCATGTCGTATAAACAAAGCTGTTGTCATGTTCTTGTTTGTAAATCAGCTGACAGAAAGTGAAATTTGGATCAAGGAGACGTTTGTGCCCTTGACTCCTTTAGGCAATAGGGGCTCCCACTTGTTCCACCTTTTATTTCAAATGATGCAGACACTAAAGAGTTGACACATTTTGAAAAATTGGCAAGTAAGGATTCAATTGGAATGTAAAAATGCAATAGTGAAAAGTATTTCTTTTCATCTCAAGTGAACTTTAAATGTAGACATTATGCCACAAATGCTCTTCTTGCCTGCATAAAAACAAAAACAATGTTTGTCAATGTAAACAAATTGTTTAAAGGCATCAACACTATGGGCATTGTGGTAAATACAATGGAAAATCACAAAAATCAACGGAAAAACAGAAGCCTTCTGAAGTAGTCTCGGCAGTACAAGGTAAGTAAGAGCAATGGGGATGCGGAGGTTACTGAGAAAACTGGATGTTGTTCTGTTGTTAATAGGCTTTCAAGTATAATGATGAAGTTAATAAGTTTATAATGAAAACATGATGACTAAGGATGCACAAATAATAGAAGATGCTTCAGTAGATGAGTTGGATGGAATGTCTAATATAGCATATGGATGACAGCATGAAGTATGACGAACATTTTATGGTTTGAAGGAGCTGAGATTTTAAAACTGAGGAAAGAAGATCCAGTAATCCCCCCTCCAACACCTACATTTTAATGTAGTTGTTGCAAGACAAAAAAAAATGTGTAGAGTAAGCCAATTATTTGCAAATTATTAGCCTTCCTGTGAAATTTTACTGTAGTTCATTTTCAAATATTTCCTAAGTGCCATTTAACAGAGCAAGGAAATGTTTCACAGTATTTTCTATTGTATTTTTCTTCCTATTTATTCTTAAAAACTGCTGCTTAGGTCAGTTTTATTTGGCCCCTTAAAATTTAACTTTGAAATGTTCAAATTTAACCTTAAAACTAATTAAGGCATTGAATGGCACTTTAAGCTGAATACTAATATCTTGGAAAATATTACAGTAAAGACAAAATAACTGAGTTGTTAGAAATAAGTTCAGAATTCTACTGTTTAAAAAATGTGTTGGAAAAATTAAGTGGGCGCCACAGTGACTCAGTGGTTAGCTCTGTCGCTTCACAGCAAGTAGATCGCTGGTTCGAGCCTCAGTTGGGTCAGTTGGCGTTTCTGTGTGGAGTTTGCATGTTCTCCCCGTGTTTGCGTTGGTTTCCTCCGGGTGCTCCGGTTTCCCC